>JANHGB010029035.1:21962-62857 GCA_026283785.1 Coracopsis vasa | reverse complement strand
CGAAAGTCAAAACCACAGCACTGCAGCAGCTACTAAGAAAGAGAAAAAAAATGACTGCTACTGCTGAAACCAGGACACTCCTTTTTCTCTTGAAGTAGAATGAAGCTTTTTTTCTTCTTTGGGAGCTTAGACTTTCACATACTAACTATGAAATACAAATGAAACATATTATTTCCTTGTATTTTTGTCCTCGTGCTTTTATTCCTGTGAATTCACGTATGCCTTGTTCATCAATGCATGGCACAAAGCAGAGGGGCCTCCAAGTCAACTACAAGGTGCAGAATACATTTAGCATCTTTGGACAGAAAAATTAAAAATCCAGGAAAAAGAACAAATTCCTATAGAAGCCTTTGGATGACTGGGAGTGAGAAGTAAGGAAGAGAAAGGGAAGGAATGTTTTCCTGACAGACCTTCAGCATCAGTGGAGAATCTTTTCACCCATTAGAATGAGCTTTGTCTGTTTTCAGTTTTTCAACTGCAAACTAGCAGATCAAAGTCAGACACAGCAAGTGGCTAACACCACAGGTAAGAAAGATAGCAAAATTTCAAGTCACTATGTCAAATCCATGTTCAAATCCCTTTGAAAATATGATTGATGAGAAACTGCGATGGTTTCTATTCTCTCCTCAGGCATCTTCTCATTCTACTTTTTTCTATCCCCATGCACTCTCTTCTTCTCACAGGTAAGATGCCAGAGAGATCAGAAATAACCTGTCAGTAGCAAGTCACCCACTACTCCAGTCTGATCAGATAGTTTAATACTAGGATTAGTAATGAGGGCTTAACCCAGAGTATGTCTGCTCATTCCCTTCTCTACTTCCTCCCAGCCCAGCTGGTGTCTTTTAAACACTCATACATGGAATTAGCTGTTTCTTTACCTTAATTTTTTTTTTTTTCCCACCCATAGTGATAGGCCAACAGACCATCACTCTGGGCAGCAAGCATTATACACTAATAGAGATTGAGATGTATTTAAAGCATTATCATCTGTCAGAACAGTGAAGAGTTTGAGTTCAGACTTAAGATCCTCTCAACTTTTCACACCACTTCCCTGTAATCTCCAACACAACATGGTTTGGGGTTTTTTGCATTTGTTTTTAGCCTAATTTTCTTTCCTCTTTGAAAATTTTCATCTGATTTTGTGGAAATCTTGCTCTGCACCTGAGATACATGAAACACAGGGATTATTTTTTAATCAGTCCAGAGCTGCTGAGGAGAAGACTGGATTCATGTTCCGTTTATGCAGAAGCAGGTGACTCCTGGCCACACCACTTCTCCACAGTAACTGTTCCTAAAGCCTGCTAAATCAATTTTAACATTCTTCTGCTTAATAACAGTATAAAGCACAACCCTTTTGTGAATTTAATTAGAGCCATACAATCTTCATAAAACACACAGGACTGTACTGCATTGAAAGAAATCCACTCATTATCTCAATAAATTCAGGACTGACTGGACACTCACTTCTTAAAATTATTTTTTTTTTTTAGATATGATCATCAAAACTAATGTTGTAGGTCACTTTCAACCAAGCTATTATTTTAATACACACAAATAATAAATCATAATTGACATTTCTTAAGTTCTTAATTTTTTCAGTGCTTCGATGCAAACAGTGTACTATATAAACTAAGATACAATACATTAAAACCACCAGTAAAATAGAGGAAGAGTTCAGCCTTCAGAGGTGCTTAAGAGGATAAATTTTAATTCAAAAGTTACATTTGGTTTGTGATTTATTTTATTTTTTAAATGTTGTTCATTAAACTACTTCATTAGCTGTCCTAAGCCTGAATAACAACTAAAGCATCAGTAAGAGAAACTAAATTCTTACTGGTTGAATCTTTATAAAGAGATGGGAAGAGCTTTCAGTAGAAACACATCTCAGCTGTTCTGGATTTACCAAGGTAGGCAGGGAAAGTGATAAAAACTCTGTCTGGGTAAGGTGCCCTTTAGGATCATAAGGCTGGGGGAGTTTTGTGAGGTTGAGGTGTTTGCTCAAGCTTATTTTGTTCTATAATGGAGGGGTCTAGGGTGATTGTAACATTCATTCTTTTCAGTTTCTTTCAAACAGTCTTGAAGGTCTGTTTTTGTTTTAATTGCTTTTATGGATGTAGCTTATTGTCTAATAGCCTAATATTTGATGTTCTTATTTATCTCTTGTTGGAGCTGTATCATTAAAAAGGTTTTATGGAGCTTGCTTGTTTGAGTGAGCCTTGCCTTTTTATTTTTAACAAGAATTGGGTACTTAATTTCCTTAATCCCAGAAGTCTGTTGTATGGCTGTGGAAACCTTTATTGACCTGTTTCACTTATGATGTACGGAAGGAACTAGCAACAAACAATGGTTGCACTGATGAGCAAGGACAAGGATGGCAAAGGAAATACTTGTGGTATGCTTCAGATAGAAGCTGAACTTAAAAGGAATTTGTCCTTAACCAGAACAGAAGTCATTTGGCTTGATCTGACAGGAGCTTGACCTTAACAAACCAAGTTTGTGACTTGGTAATAGGTAAAGCACAACTTTGTCCTGGTTTTTTGTAATACTTCTGTCTTCCTAAGCACCCACCTTATCCAAAAGTAGTTTTCTGTGCTGAGTTGTAGGATATTTCTGTTGGTTTTTAGGCTGAAGAGAAAAATCCCCTGCTGTTGGTGGTAGCTGTTAGTGCGTCACTTTGTGGGTCTCAGGGGTACAAAGAGGATGGCATGGGGTAATAGGGATCTTAAAACAGAGACAGACTGTCTCCAGTAAAACTGCATGGAGGGACTTTCCTTTTGTAATGAGCTTACTCATATCTAACTGTGGCAGTGAGTTTGGCACTACTTTCTGAAAAATTAAGGGTTTTTTTAATTTATTTGACCAGGTGACATCTTGTTTCTTCACAGTTGTGTCCTAAAAACAGTTGTTCTGAGAAAAAGTATTGTAACTATCTCAAATTAGGTAACAGTGAACTGATGTGATAATGTTTAAGACAGGGTAGTGTATATTTTTCTTGAGTAGTTATGGCCAGATCGTAAGTGTTGCTAGTGTGTTTTACTCTTCTGTGTTACATATGGGGCTTGTTTTCCATTATGTTTTGTAGGCTTTGGACTGGACCCAGATGACTGTAAAGTTGCATTATCTTTTATGCCCTGCTTATCATCAGATTGTTTCAATCTGTATGGCCTTGTGAAATTCACCTATTCTGGTGTTGTGCCAATATTGTGATGTATATTGCAGTGGATTAAACTGTTAGTGTAACAGCATGTGTGGTTAGGCTGCTGTTAGGCTGGATCTGGGGTACGGTAACCAAGTTACTGATTGAGCTAGTGCATCTGAACTTGGTCAAACTGCTCTATATACTCTATCAATCGGGGAGATTAAAAAGAAATAACACAACCTGTGGTTCATGTGACATGATGAGATACTTGAGTGTAACTGTTGTAGCTACCTCAGTTCGCTTTCACAATGTATGATATGTCCTGGTAGGTCATTCTTTTACCTTCTAAAACTACGTCCTGAGTGTCTTGGGAGAGATAAAGCAGATAATAGCCTTGTGTTCTATATTGCATCTCTTATAAGAGGGTTCTGTGACTATGCTTTTTGTGGTATTCCTTCTGAGGGAATGGGTTCCTCTGTACTGTGTGAAATATTTGGGTGATGGAAACTGCTGGTGAGGGAAAAACACATTCTTGTTGTCACACATAACTGAATTTCTGCTGGACTTTGTGGTGGCATTAAGGCTACAAGATATATATCATTATTTAAAGTAACTTTCTAGAAACATTTTTCTTCCATATTATGTGTTCCCATCCCCCAAGAAAGATAGCTCTTTTCAAGTGTATACAGCTACTGAGTATTCTTTTAAAATCTTTTCCCTAGACTTTCGTGTTTTTTGGTTAGTGAGGTAGACAAATGGTCTCAAAATAATCTTACAGGAGGCTTCCACCTGAGTGCAGTGCCCTTAAAAACTAGATCTTTAGTGTTTACTAGAATTAAGTAGTACCTTGACGCATCAAAGTACTGCTACTATATCTTGAGTATTTATATCTTTTAGCTGTATACCATTCAGTAGCTGAAACTACAATTCAGATCAGTATTTTCTTTTGAAAAAAAAAATAATTGGAAACTGTGGCTTAAATACATGGATTCTTACATGAATATGTTAAATGCTAGTTTTCCAACAAATAAAGATTCTGAATGTAGTTAAAGGACTGCACCTATGTGCCAATATCAAATCTAAAAGCAGATGAATATGCTAATGGCATGTTAAAAATAAATTGGTAATTTAAATGTGTTATGAGCAAAGCACAAGAGTAATATAAATGCAGCTGGATTTTCTTACTATGTATTGGCAGTCCAGCTAGAGCATATGTAGAATATCTGCAATATAGCAGATACAGTACTGTAGTTATGTCAAGTGATAGGTTCTTAGGAGTTCCTGAGGCATAGGTCCCAGCAGAGCAAAGTAGGTGGTGTCTTATTAAGTAAGGATTTTTGGAGCAGTTCTGCCCAGTTGTCACTTTCTTATGTTTGACCTTTATCCCTTCTTGTTGTGAATATGCCAGAGATGGCTGTTGTAGGAATCTCATTTACTAATTAGATTCCTAAAACCTTTGCCATAAAATCAGAAAGGTTGAATTTCTTATTAGCCTTTCCTTTAGTCATCACTGGAAAAACTGTGCATGTAAGAACCAGGGGGAATCATTGGAAGTTCTCAAGGTGTGATGGGACAGGGTGCTAGATCATCTCATCTAGGCTGCTTTTCCCACGAAAGGTTGGAGCAGGTGATCTTTCTAGGTTCCTTCCAACATGAGCTATACTATAAAATTCAAATGCTAAGATTACTGAAAAAGCAGATTTGGTTTGTTTGTTTACTTCAGGTGTGTGTGCTTATGAGCCTGTAAATGGACTTCCCACTTCAATCTTTGCATGCTTGAAAACATCTGATCTTCACTAAAGATAATTGTTGTGGATAGAATGTTCATAGCTTCTCCCCCATTTCTCCACATCAATTCTGTGTAGTCAGTAACAGCATTTGTCAATCAGACTTGAGCTATGAGCCTAATTTTAAAATTCAGGCAAAGCACTGCATACAGTATTTCCACTTTCCTGGGCTGAATGTCAGGAGTCCAGCTTTAAAACTAAATTACCTTTTGACTCACACTGAAACATTCAGAGAGGCTGAATATCTGACTCCTTTCCCCTGCATTATGTTCTGTGTTTTACAGCCTTCAGCTAAAGTCAGTAAGTGGAAAAGTTTAGTAGGTCATTAAAAAGGAAAGCCTTTTGAGTAACCCAGTTACAGAAAGAATCCATGAAAAAGCATGGATTGAAAGCCCTTATGCATGATGGTTTGAGATTTTCCAATTTGTAGGTAAAAGCTAATTTGGCCTTGAAATGGCATTTTTTGAAATTAAGGGTGGGGAAGAGAAGATGAGGCTGTACTGCAGTCGTATATGGCAATATCAAAATGACTTGCAATTTAACAAATTCAGGTAGCAGAAGTCATCTGGCTGTAGAAAAACGAAGTTCAGATCCAACTTGCTTATCCTGCCAAAACCCAGGATCAGTTTACTGTGCAGATCTCAGACCTGGTATTTCTTGCTTGGTTTCATTGCCCAGACTACACTAGTTAACTTGCATGACATCTTAAAAAGAAGAAATTGGATTGCAGCTCAAGATCAAATGTAACATTTAATTTGAGAATAGGCAAAAATTCCATAAGCCAGCAAATCTTAATTTCAAATATCCTCTTGTTTATTTTGCTATTTATTTGAACAGCAAGTGACTAGAAAAGGAATATTAGTATTTTGCAAATGTGTTAAATACACATTGTGCTGCAGTGAAGCTCATCACAGGATTCTCTCAAGCTATTAGGCCAATCCAGGTTACCAAAGTCAGGAAAAGGGAAACAATCAACTTGAGCTCCAGCTTTATAAATTTTTCCTTTTATTGAGCTCTTTGACAGCAGAGCACAAGAGGTAAGGATATGTTTGGCCTATTGTTGTATTACAGGAGAATATTAAGAAAAGAATTTTGAAGTAGGGAATTTCCATTGCATGTAACTCACACAAGAGAGAAAATAAAATGAGGGTTAACTTTCAGCTATACTTGCCAAATTTTTTTTATCCTAGAGTAAGGGTACACCCTTGAGTTCAGCAGAAGAACATGTAATACACTGGTACAAATGAAAGTTATGACTATTGTGTACATCAAAGATCACAGGTCTGCTTTGTTGCTTGGCCCACTCATTTTAATAGGCTTCAAATTAAGATTACTTTTTTTCAACAGCTGTTGATTAGTGGCTCCTCAGATTAGCAAAGAAGCCAGAACAAATGCAGGTTAATGACATTATCTCTTTTGGTGTTAACATCTTTTGGATCTGTATGTGCATAGTCAGTTCAGAAACCAGAGGCTTGGTTTGTGCACTGATGCTTAAGTATCCAAGCCAACCTTCAGGATGCAGAAGTGTAAAGGACTTTTTCTGGGTCCTTTATACCTTGCTTTCATTAATAATGTTCCCATATGATCCCTTTCAGAAACTGAGCGAGATTTTAATGAAAACCAAGTTTTACGTTCCGCTCGTAGAAAGCAGTTTGATAACCTAATTACTCTGCTAGCTAGAAATTCCCTCCTAGTTTCCAGTCTACATTTACTCACAGGTGGTTTGTGTCCATTTGGGGTTTTTGTACCAACTTTATGCCTTTATATACAGAAAACTTGTGATCACTTTCTTTGTTCCTGATACTTAATGAAGAGTCTCATATCCTTTCTGAGCGTTCCTAGCTGCTTCCTTTTCCCCAGGCTTAAGCATAAATTTCTAGTAATCCCCTGGAAAGGTATTTCTTTAGAGGGGACTTCATTGAATATTTCTACTCCTTGAACAGTCTAAGAGTTTTCTACCAGGAAGAATCTTTCTCCTAACTCTCCCAAATGACCGTAAATATCACCTGCCTGTCACAGGATTGCTAGTTTAACTACTGAACACATGCTCCCCTTTGAATCCCCTTTGTCAGTAAAACCAGTCTGCTAGATCTGTTTTCAGGGCTCTGCTGTCCTTTGGTTGTCCTTCCCTGCCCTTAGTGTCCATGTTTGCAGCATATGCAGGTAATGTAACAGCTGGGACTCTGGAATCTTTCTAGTCTGTAGAGACGAATAGTGTGAACGAGTTGTTTAACTGATTAGACTTCATTTGTGTGAAATATATGACCTTCTGAATGTAAGGGCCTTTCAGCTGCAGCTGCTTTCTTTCAAGATAAACTCATGCATTTGCATTCGTGGTGCAGAGATATGAGGGTATTTTGAATGGTGGTTTTAGGGCTTCTGGTACCCAGTAGGGGAATTGTCTCCTTCCTTGGTGATCAGACTGAAGAAACAAAGGTGGATGGGTAATGCCTATTATGAAAGTAATCTTAGCTGATTATTACTTCTGTGGTATAACTAACCAGACTGTGCTACTGATTGCAGTCATGTGCATCTACAAAAGATGAGTAAATGTGTGTTAATAAACGAGAGGAAAAAATCCCAGCTAATACGCACCAGGAAGGATAAATACAGAATCATAGAATCAGTCAATTAGGTTGGAAAAGACTCTTAAGGTCACAGAGTCAAGCCATAAGGGTAACACTGCCAAGTTCACCACTAATTCATGTCCCTAAGCACCTGAATACCCCCAGGATGGTGACTCCACCACTTCCCTGGACTGCCTGTTCCACTGCTTCATAAATTACTTTGTGGGTTGCTTTTTAGGCTCAAGCATGAAAGTGCAGCAATTTCAGAGTAGATGACAGACTCATCCTTCCTAATAAGTCAAGCAATCTGGAAGTGTTAAAAGAACAAAATTTTCATTGGAAAGTTAAAGTATTGTTTTCAGGCCCAGGAAATAAGGAAAGTCCTAATGATCTTGACATCAGTTAACTGGAACCTTAAAAACACTCATGGTGCTGTTTTTTGGTTTTTGTTTTTGTTTTTTTTTTTCTTGGGGGGTTCTGCTGGAAAATTATAAAATTGAGCAATTTAAACCCCTTTCATAGTTAATGATGAACTTCTTTTTTGTTGAAGCAATTACTGTATGCATTAATTTAAGTATCCTCCACTAATGATCTGATGTTAAACATGTCTGTTGTAAAAAGCAATTACTTATCCAGCTGATAGAAATAAGCTTCTTTCTTGGAATAACTTGTGGATGGTATGGTTGTGGCAAACTTGTGCTGGAGTGGCTAGAATGCTCCTGAAAGAATACTTGATTCAAGAACTTCTGTTTATTTCATAGTCTGCTGTCTGAGAAAAGTAATTTCTTAAAAATTGTTGTTGAACATTACTTTAGCTATGGACTCAAACACATTAAATACTGTGTCCATTTATGTATAAAAATTATTTGCCTGAAACTGACTTTTGCTGAAAAGAACAGACCTGAAGCATGGAGTTCATAAACTAATGGTGAGATGTATTAGTAAGGAAGGGAATATACTGCCCTCTTCATCCTTTTTTGTAGTCTCTCCTTCATAATACTGCAAACGCAGAATAGAAGGTCATGTCAACACTCCATGCTATTGATAGTTCACGTGCTATCTGCTAAGTCAGAACAGTGTTTTCTGGGAACAGAGGTAGGCAGAAACTATGCAGAGAATTTGCAAAACAAAAAACATTTCTCACAATGACCATTTTTACAGAACCAACTATCTACTTTATCTCCTAATCGTGAAACTTCCTCTCACTCCTCTCGTTTACCAAAAGCTGTAACTGTTATCTTCCTCAGAATGAGCATCTCCATCAGTGTCGCATATGGGACATCTCACTTGCTGTGAGAGTATGGGACTACAGAACAGACCTGGAAAGTAAAACCTGATTTAAGATCAAAAAAAGTTGGTGAAAATCCAGCTGTGAGCAGTGCTGGGTCAAATGTATGGGTTATAGTTATTCTTTCTTACCTGTGCATGAAGGCTGGCAAGGCTCTGAGAGCTTCTCTGCCATAATTTCCAACAGTAGGATTTGAAATACTCAAGTTCTGCGTGGGATCTATTCCACCTGCAACTGCAGGCAGCCAGGTACACACGATATTAAGACCAGCGCTTCTTCTATCTAAGGTGTGAGTTGCTTCCTTTGCTCTTTTATTTTTTTTTCATGTTTCAGTGCGCTGAATCACACCTTGCCAGTGCAAGTGATCCCTGGCCTCAAGTTAGATTCTTGAATGTTTATTTTTGCCTGTTTGGAGGAAATTGAGCAGTATGAGTCACACCAGAGAGTTCCCGAAATGAGAAGTGGAGATAAGATTTTCTGGCTCCTAGGGTTTCACTCCAGACGGAGTGGAGACTGTCTTAGGCAGCCTGAGAAATTCCAGCTTCTTTGTAGCAGTGGTATTGCCTACCTTATTTACACTTAATGAGACACAGAGGCAGAGGGATGAGTATGTTTTTAGAAATTATCTTTTCTTCCCATCTAGGCCTCAGGGAAAACTTGTGCCTTAGACCTTTTGTTTCTGAATTTCTAAAGAATTAGTATTTCAAGCTCTTCTCCAAACAGGAAACACCTTCAGTGCTGGCGCTAGAATTCCTTTTCCCCTCAAGACTGGCTAAAGCTCTTACTTGTACTCTTCTACTGACTGTTACTGTGGATGAAGCTTGAGTTTTTTACAGGACTTCAAAATTACAAGTAGTTTTACAGCTCTTCGCTATGGGATAAATGTCTGTTGTACAAACTATTTTGACTAAAATATTTATGAAGTGTTTTAATTCAGGAATGACACATACATCTCCTAGAAGAGAGATGGAACTGCATTACTTGGAGATACTTAATTATTTTTGTCTGTTGATATAAAAGCATCACTAAAATGTTTAAAAGGGAAAACTTGGAAATAGGTAGATGCAGATATAATCTTATAATGTAGGTAAAAAACCCCACTCTTTAAAAAAAAATCATGAAAAATTTCCCTCTGTCTCTTTCTGCATTTACGTATGTACAGATGTATATATTTTGGTTACCTGAGATCTCATAATATCCTGTGTTTGTCTTATTTTGTTGATTTCAGCAGGTTCAACAAAGAATTTTAGATAATAAAAAAAAAAATTTCCCACTGCATCCCACTTTCACAAGCTACTTATAAAGATACTGATGAGTGTTTCTCAAATCAAGACTTAAAAATCTCCAGCAGAAAGCTGGACTCTACAAAACTCCTGTTTTAGCATTTCATGGCCTCCTTATTTAGAAAAATATCCTTTCAAGCTTTGTCATTACAAATTAATCCAACCGCTACTTGCTGTGCACCAGGTGGACATAATGAATTGTTGGTCATGTGCCTCCTAAGTACTCTACAATATCGTTTATGTTTTAGAAGATTGCATAGACTTCTTTCCTCTATTGTCCTTTTCTGCAGTGGGGTGGGAATAAAACAGTTAAATGACTTGAGTGTTTGCACATAAGCCATGTTTTCTGGGCCTGTGTTACTTGTACTGTCATCTTTGGAGAGCTAGTAGTTCGGAAGATTAGATCACTTAGAGTCTCCTTACGTGTCAGACAAGCATTCATATATGTTTTCAAGGGAAAAAAAAGGGGTGTTCATAAGGAATAATTTTTTTTTTTTTAAATTAAAATGGTGCAGGGTATCAAGATTGGATGAGATGGTCTTAGTTTCTTTTACAAAAGAGAATAAATCTTTAACCTTGTTCTACATAATGTATTGACTGTGTTGGTCAGGATTCAGTTGTATTTTGTCTGCCTGTAGCTTTCTAAAATGGTAGTACTTAAGATTAGATGCAGTACACCAGATGAGATTTGGCAATGGCAGATTGGATGGAATAATTGCAAATTTTGTCTTAAATAAAACATTCCTGTTAATACATATCAGAAGAACACTGGTCCTCTGGAACTCTTACAGTTCCTCAAAGCCTGATGTCATCTGCAAGTTTTCTAAGCATTTTAGATGACAATTTGTTATCTAATATAAATTAGCTCAAATTAGTTCAGGACAATCCCTTGTCGGGCTAATTTATATAGTCCTCTCAGACTGGCAGTGATCTTTGAAAAACTGCCTTTTGAGTAGCGGTTACCCATCTTGCATACTCATTTTATGATTATTTCAGCTAAGCACTATTGTTTTCTCATAAGAATGTCTCATGGGACACTATTAAAAGTCTTAATTACAGCAAAGTATATTGCACTATTGTTTCTCTGTTGCTCACTCAGCCTTGAAGTACAAACTAGATTGATCTGCTAAGAATAAATCAATCATATCAATGTTCTTGACAGCTTAGCAGCCTTCTGCTGATTTTTCAGTTGTTTTCTTTGAAAAATGTTCAGTATGGGTCTAGTATTTTCTCTAGGTGCTCATGTGTAAGGCTTCTAATTACTTTGATCTTCCTTTCCTAGATACAGAAAGTCAATAGTTGCTTTTTTGTCAGCCCTCTGACACCTTTCACCATACTCTCAAAGGTAATCACTGAGGGTTTGGATCCTTAAACAGTAACCTGATTGGCTGTAGCTAGCCTAAATAGCTAGCCTAAATGCTAACCTGTTCTGTTTTCCCAGTGCATAACACTATTGTAGTGTCTGTTAACTTTTCTCTGTACAGAAAGAAATGACATTTGACATATCCTCTGTCAATTACTATTCTTTAAATAGCAGACCTGACCTGGTTTTGTTGTTCTTACTCCTAGGGTGTTTATATAGCCTTTTCTTACCTTTTACGTCTCATAGTAGCCTATTTAGTAAGCCTTGCAACTGGAAAATTAGTTGCTGCTACATAATCCGTGTTAGGCACATCTGTTTGTAAGGGAAGAGGGGTCATCTGAAGTACTCCCATTCACTTGTAAAAAGCTGGGCTTTCGCTGGTGGAAATGAAGGTCTGGAGTGGATAGATAGTAACAAGAAGTGTTCAGCATTTCTAAAAGCTTGACTTGATTTGGGTTTGGAGTCTCCTGTGTTTCTGGCAGAGAGGAATTGGATTAATTTTAAGAAACTATGTCTGTGTTCATGCAAGAGTGGAGAACTGCACCCAGCTCAGAACAGCTCAAGAAATGAGGCTCTTGTATTCTCAAATCTACTGGCAAAGGAAGAAAAAAAAGCATAAATGTGAAATAACTGGGAGGATTAATCAGTAACATAGGAACCAGCTAAGAGGCAGGCTGGATGACATTTCTAGCTTGAACATCTGCAGTTTAACCTAGTAACTGTATGAAGTATTTTTTGTGATAACAGGGTTGAAGTTTTTAAGTGCCTTTGACTTTAAAGAGATTTTAACCTCTCAGTTGTGTGCTTTCGAAAATGCTTTTCAGGCTTTCTCTTTTTTTCTGTAAACTTTGTGTTTATATTCATCTTCCACTATGTTAAAAGGTGATAAAAATAATAGGTGGACAGCAGAATTCCCTGGGAAAAACCAAAGAGAGCCCCATGTCAGTGATGCATAGGGGAATATTGCCAACAAAAAGAGTCTATTTTTAGGCTGGAGTTTTTACAGGCATATTGCTTTTAGGCTTTGGTGGTTTTGGTTATAGGCTTTCTTTGTATGTGTGGTTTTTTATCTGCTGCAGACAAGAGGTCTGAGACAGCCCCTGTGAAGGAAGACTATTGTAAATTCTGAAATACTCTCTTCCTTCCTCCGGAGATTCCACTGGCAAAATGATTCTGATAAAGTTTTCTCCACTCAGCTTCAGAGCTTCTGCCATGACAAGGATGAGCACTTACAAGCAGGAAGCTCATAAAATGACTTGAAAAAGTGAATCTCCAGGAAAAGGTGTAGGATTTTCTGTCTCCTGGCTCCAGAGAGGATATAAACTGTTCTGGAGTTGTCTATAATTTTTCTGTATATACAATTATAACAGTTGGTGAATGTTTGAGGGGGAAAAAATAAGGCTCCTCTATCAAAACTAGTTATTAGTTTGTATCAAGATAATGTTTACAGAACACCTGTGAAATTAGGCACTGCTGCATGGTGTACTGTACATGTCCATTAAAAGTACCTGTCTCTCTTATGTGGGCTTACAATCTGAAGAACCCAGGCAGAAAGGTTGACAGACAGGAATTGTTTTCATTCCCAATTTACAGATGAGTCTCTGAGGTTAAAAAAAGAGTTGTCATGATTTGGTGCTACCTGGAAGTCTCTGAAAGTCTGGTTCTTCTGAGCAAGGCTGGCCCACACCTGGGCTTAGCAGGGTAAGTCTGTGACATAGCCAAGAGTTAGCGTTATCTTTCCAGAGTTTCTTCATAGTTTGTGTTTCTAACTTCGATAGTTCACACCTGCTAGAAAGCATTCCTCTCCTTACAAATATTTGGTATGTTGTTTTTAATCCCCACTCTATTCAGTAACTGGTTTTGACGTGCTTTCTAGTTGTAATTGTTGCAATTTCTAGTAAACCCTTCTATTTTGCTAGTAAATGAAGTTGGTTTAGAACATACTCTTTATCCTCTGTTCTGTGACAGATTCCTTTG
The DNA here is from genome assembly GCA_026283785.1 of Coracopsis vasa. Taxonomy (NCBI): domain Eukaryota; kingdom Metazoa; phylum Chordata; class Aves; order Psittaciformes; family Psittacidae; genus Coracopsis; species Coracopsis vasa. Next base: position 49,453 of record JANHGB010029035.1, on the reverse strand, counting down.
GGCAGAGATTAAGATATGGCTACTTGACAAATATTTTTTTGTGGAAAAAAATGGAAATAGATACCAGCTGAGTTATTAGGTTGGAATCCAAGAGCCACTGATTTTTATTCTGTAAGAACAGGCTGAGGCTCCAAAATAAGAACTCCAACATGCACTGTATATGCTATAACTATGCTTTACAGATATGAAGTGGGTTCTACCCTGTGTCCTCCTATTGCTGACAACCGTTGTCAAGTCCTTTGTATGTTTAGCCTTGCTAAACCTAACCAACAATGGTGAAACATTATGCCTGGAATACCAGTTTGGCAACTGGACTGCCTGGTGGAGCCTCCACAGTAAGTGCCCTAGTGAACGTGGAACAAAGGTTGGGGTGACATGACTGATCAGGGTGCAAGGAAATAATACCACTTTGTATTGACCAAGGTTGGGAGTGCTGGGGAATGTGGAATCTGCAACAAGCATCTAGCGTCATGTCTTTGCACAGGGTTAAGTACTAAGCTAATGTGTCTATTACTCGTGTTGCCTATTCCCTACTTCTAGCCCTCAGCAGTACTTCTGAGACCTCCTGTAGAGACGTGAGAAGTGAATATTTGGGTATTCTCTTAAGTGAGAATACCCAAATCTATTTCTGTACATACCATGACAAGTCAATTGCCTTATCACTGAAATGGTATACGTGTGAAGATATTCATGAGGATCAAGGAGTGGAGTGTCGTCGTGCTGCCAGAGCACGATTGTGCAAGGAATTGGTGATCTTCATGCTTACTGCCTTCTCGTGTATACAGGTGTACTCTGAATAGCCTGTGACTGCTTACCAACTCAGTATAGCAAAGTGTCCACAATTACTCAGGCATATGTCTCTGTACCATGGTCACTGTGTGACTGCTCTATGCAGTAGTATAATTAATCAGTGTATACACAATAAATGTGCATTAATTCAGTACAAGACTAGTGTATTGTCTTGTCCATCTGAAATGTTATACGCACCTGTCCAGGAATTGTAACTCTATTGAGGTAAGGATATTGGAGCATACAGTCCAAGGGACTATTTGAAGTTAAGTTCACATTCCAAGCTTGACTGCTACGAGTGACTGATACATCTGTATTGTGAGCGAGACTCTAGAAGAGTACTAGCAATCTTGGGGCTGGCAGACCTTATCACAGATGAGAACTCTGTACAGTGTGCTGTGGTCCACTAGGAATGGCTTGTCCAATGCTGCAGTTTCCATCTTTTACTTAGTTAAGCAGCTTTGAGTGTCAGTGCCTTTCTCACTGAGAACTGGCACCCCATTGCAAAACAGTATGCTAGGTAAAAAGTTGGAGTCTTTATCATTCATACAACTAACTCTAACTATCTCGCTCCTTCCTGATATCCTGTAATTGTGTGTTGCTGTCAGTAAAACTATGTAATGTAGCACTTGGCAGTTTGTCAGCACAGTCTGTCTTTGTGGGATGGTTGATTTGCCAACGGGAAGCATCAGGCTTAATGTGTGGGAGTGCCAAATCTTCGGATTTTCCAAGAAATGCTTTTCCACGTGGAATTTCCCATGTCATGGAGTATAGGCCAGTTGAGAGAATAAAAGGCAGGGGATTACGCAGTCCAAACACTTGGAGCTGAACTTATTCTTCAAGTCTGTATTCGGCAACTTAGCAACGGAAAGCAGACACTGAGAAATACTACAGAAGACTTTTGCCACCTGGCCACCACAACCTGTGAGTATAAATGGAGTGTGTTTCTCTGTTTCATTGCTCAGCTAAAGGAAAGTAGGACAGATGGAATTCTGTGTTGGTGTTCTTTAAAATCTGTTTACATTTCAAAGCAATCTCAATATTAAGAACTGGTTTAAAATGAATAATTTCCTAAAAATGGAAACCTTATTTAAGTCTTTAGAATAATTGTTAAAATGTAGAAAAGATTGCATAGACAGTATTTTATATTGAATTGTAAAAAGTCAGTGTTTGTTCTTTACAAATGTGTTCCTTTGATCTCTCATAGCCATCTGCTTAAAAGAAAAACTCGGAAACATGATTTGCTTGTGGTTCCTATCTCTTCTTACTTATGGTAAGTGAGTGTTCTCTGTATAAAAACCTAATTGGATGGTAATATTAGTGTGACTGCTCTGTCTGAGCTTAGAATTAAATGGAATTTTTGAGCCTGACCTGATTAACTTGAGGCTAGGTTCACACAGAAAAACCTAGTCTGCTAAGCTTTGTGTGATCGGACATAGTTTCACAGGCTGAAGTCCCTGCACTTAATGCTAACATGCCTGTTTTGAAGCTTGCCAATTGATTGTTTCTAAAACAACTGGCACCTTTTATCTAGTTTCAGAGATGGACGAGTTTGCAATGGTTGTCGAACTTTTACCTCCTCTCTAGAAGAGGATATGTAAACATCAGACACCAACTTTTTGACATCTTTTCATTCTAGGGCTTACACTACTGCAGAGGGCAAATGGTTGGACGTACCATTATTCAGACACAAACATGACCTACAGGGAAGCAGAGCTGTGGTGCAAAAAGAGATATACTAACATGGTTGCCATTCAGAATAAGGAGGAAATCAACTATCTCAATAACTTCTTACCCTTCAATCCGGGTTACTACTGGATTGGAATCAGAAAAATTAATGAGGTATGGACCTGGATTGGAACTAACAAAGAACTGACAGAAGAGGCAAAAAACTGGGCTTCAGGTGAGCCAAATGGCAAAGGGAACAATGAGGACTGCGTTGAAATCTACATTAAAAGAGGGAAGGATGATGGAAAATGGAATGACGAACAGTGTGAGAAAAAGAAGGTCGCCTTGTGCTACACAGGTATGGTGAGATAAAGGCTATTCTAGTATGCCTTTGTGGAGATGAGGTGGTGGGTGGGATGAGTTGTTTGTAAGCGCTTGTATGATTATCCTTGCTACAGAGCTGATATTGGTCTTATTCCAAGAGCTGGATTGATCTCGTTTACCTTTTAGCTCCCAGAATATTATACATCTTTTGTAAGCAAGTCACCAGACCACTATAGTCAGTAAAGAGAAACAGACTCTTCAGGATGGTGACTTTCATCCCACTCTCAAGTGGGTGTCTCAGCTAGATAAGAATTGCCCTTTAGGAGGCATCTGTCTGCTGATTCTAGATCACTGGATTAGATTAGACACTGTGTGTAGAATCTAAGCTACTTTGTATAGAGGTGGTTAAGGCAAAAAAAAAAATAAAGTCAAATATCAGCCAAATTAGAGCTGTGGTGAGCTCGTGAAGAATGGACTTGTTGAGGATTTCTACCTATGCCATAATATATTGCTCCTTTTGCATTTTAAATATTACTAATGTCTACCTGAGAACAAGTGGGTCATGAAGCTTCCAGCCAGTAGAATCCTTTCACTGTGAGCTAGTCTGTCAAAGGTATTTTTTTCTGAAATCCTTTTGTGAAATGACAGGGTAATCTTATGGACTAAACCCCCTGCTTTTCTTTTACTATGCAAAGTGCTTGTTTAGTGCCAGAAAGATAAGCAAAGTGCTAGCCAGGTTTCATTAGTGGCCATTGCTGATTCTTTTAGAAGTTGCTATATTTTTTCTTTTTTATTTTTCCCCAGCTTCTTGCAACCCATCTCTGTGCAGTGGCCGTGGAGAATGCATAGAGACTATTAACAATCACAGCTGCAATTGTAACCCTGGATTCTATGGGCCAGAATGCGAGTTTGGTAAGATTACTCCGTCCTGCGTTTCAGCCAGGGCAATGCTCATGCTAGTCAGTGTTCAGTATGGCTGGCTTGTTCATTTACCAGCTCAGCCGATGAGACTGACTGTATATCTGGTGTTTCTTTGAAGTTGAAAGCTGTGATCCACTAAAGAAACCTGATCATGGGAGCCTGGAGTGCAGCCATCCATTGGAGAGCTTCAGCTACAACTCATCCTGCACAGTTCAGTGTGAGGAAGGCTATGAATTGACTGCATTGGAATCTGTGTACTGTACCTCTTCTGGGGCCTGGTCTGCCCCCCTTGCAGCATGCAAAGGTGAGCTTTCTACATTATATATACCTTTGAACTTCAGTGTTGCCCTGTTAGTAGTTACAAGCTGAAGTTCTGGCTCATTCCTTTGTGGAATTAATTACATGATGAAAGTGCTATTTTATTGCAGCACACAGGTCTCTGTTCCTGAAGAGGTGAAATGGACAGGATGGATGTTCTGGCCCTGGTCTAGATTTCCGTGTAGGAAAAGACTTCCGCTTGTCTTAATGGGAAACAGGGAATGGAGATAATCTAGCTGTGAGACTGCTCACAACAGACCAGATACTCCTGACTGTAGGGATTTTTTGAGGCGTTCAGCCTAAAATGCTGTTTGAGGAAAATAGCATCAAACATAGCAGTCAAACTAAGGAAAATTTTAGATTGTAAATAGTTGCTGTCATGAACTTCAGATGAATTCATGTCCTTGCCTTAAGTGTCAGTCTTCCATTTTGAGATCTTTCCACTCCTGTCTGCTTTCTGAAATGGCAGCATAGCAGGTCTTTCTAAAGCTGCTTCCTTTTAGTAGATATGTTGCTGAGTTTCAGGAAAGAGAGAAAAAACCCCAAACATCCCAAACAAAAAAAACCCAAAACAACTCTGAAAAACAGCCCTCAACTTTTTATGGTTTGCTCCAAGCTAAGCTCTGTGCTGTCTCTTATGCCTTTCAGCTGTAACCTGTCCTGCCTTAGAAATGCCTCTTCATGGTGCTGTGAACTGCTCCCATGCCTCTGTGGAGCTCACCTGGGGTGCCACCTGTGAGTTCACTTGTGAGGATGGATTTATCCTGACAGGACCAGCCACACTGCAGTGTGGGTCTTCTGGGGCTTGGGACAGGCAGCAGCCATCCTGTGCAGGTACCTTTCCTTATCCTGTCTCACTTGAGCATTTGGGGCTGTCAGCATTGGCATGTTGAATTCCTGAGGCTTCTGTGCTGACTGCACCTGTGATCTGTGTGTTGCAGCTGTGCGGTGTGAGGCTGTAACCTGGCCGGAAGGCTTTGTGACCTGTGACCACGCTCCTGCAGATCTTACCTATGGCTCACGTTGTGATTTCCGCTGCAGTGAGGGCTACGTTCTGGATGGCCCATCCAGCATTGTGTGCACAGCAGAGGGACAGTGGTCAGAGCCAGCACCAGTATGCAAAGGTAGGACTTACTGGGTTACAGATACAGTTTCTTGTCACTGGACAACACACTGAAATTCATATTCCTGCAGGATCATGGCTGCTACCTAAACTCTGTGCTGCGTCTCTTATTTCAGCTGTGACTTGCTCTGCCTTAGAACTGTTCCCATCCCAAGTTCAAAAGAATTTAAAAATACAGTGTACATCTAGTGCAAAAAGTAGGGCCAAAGACAGGAAAGTCCTTGATGATTCTTAACCATTTCTTTCTGCATTTCAGTTGTACAGTGTGAACCACTGAGCTCCCCTGAGAAAGGCTCTATGGATTGCTCACATAGCGCTGGGAACTTCACATACAACACAGCGTGCCACTTCAGCTGTCTGGAAGGATGGGTGCTGAATGGTTCTCATGTTCTTGAGTGTAGTCATTCAGGAAACTGGAGTGCAAGTCTGCCCACATGTGAAGGTATTTTACCTGTGACTAGCTGCAAAAAAAGGTGGCACTGGGTTTCTAGTCAAGTGATGTATAGAAGGGTGGAGGAGGTAAAAAAAACACCAGTGAGTTAGAACTTCTAGTGGAGTGCATGAATTAAAAAGCCCAACAGAGTTGCTCAGTATATTTCTTGAAAATAGAAGAGGGGAAAATTCCTAAAAGGTCTCAGTGAAAAGTGTTAGTTTCTAATCCAAAAATAAAATCTGCAACCAGATTTTGGGTTGTTTTGTTTGTTTTTTAATTTAAACATTTCTCACATTGAGCTTTTTCCATATGAATAAAGAAAAAAATCTTTTCCAGAGAAACTGAACCTTGTGGGGAAGTCTCCATTCATAAGTATGTTTCTCAGTTGAAAAACTTATAGGTTTATTAATTTGTTGTGATAGATTTTTGGGTTCTCAACCAAAAGACCTCACAGAGCTTTTCTGTCAGAGGCTGTAATTTTGCAGAAGTCTCAGCCTCACCTTTCCATTCAAGGCTGTAAGAGCTCTGTCACTGTCCTCAGTGGGAACATCCTTGGAATTAAAATATAAACTGAAACATGAAAGATTAGTTGTCATGTGAGGATGGAGGTTAGTCAGACTCTGGTATAGCTAGTTTGTTGCCTTGCTATTGCTTTGGCAATGAGTGAGATAATTTTTAGTGTGCATCTTTTTACCTTGTCCATTGGATGTGTCTTGTCTTGGCAAGAGAAAACTTAAGGATTACAAGCTGCAAGGTTCATCATGAAGTGCATAAGGAATAGAAAGAAATAGAGAGAGCTTCAAAGACCACACATGCCTCTTGAGCTCACTGAAACTTTTTCATCCTTTCAGCTTCTGAGCAAATCAGCTATATCTCTGTAGGAGTAGCAGCCACAAGTGCCTCTCTGTTGTCCACGGCATCATTCCTCCTTTGGCTTGCAAGACATTTCCGAAGAAAAGGTGAGCAATTGGATTTGGTCCACTGGATCTACTTCCTGCAAAATTTACAGTGGAGGAAAAAAACCCAACTCTCCAAATCCCAATACCTTGCTTTTTGAAAAAGTGAAAATTCCCATATTTAAATTCCAAAATTATTTTCAAGAAGCCTGCATATGTGCCATGTTTGTCTTCTGGATAAACATTTGAAAATCGAATACAGTAAACCCCCAAATGTTTAGATAATAAGAATGAAGAGGACAAAAGCAACATTTTATTTATTGGCAATTACTGCCAGGGACAGTGAATGCTAATTTGAGATAGGGCTTATGACAACATAGTTGTAATTGCCTGTGAGATTTGTTGCTAGATAATGGCTTTTTGTCAGGTATTGTTAAATGAGAGGGTTTTTTAGTAGAGGAAAATGTTTGCATGAGGGGGCTTTAATCTTGAAATGCTAATACCTTTTCTTATTCTTCTTGCAGCAAAGAAATTTACTCCTTCCAGGTAAGTTGTGTCTCAAAAAACAGCATGAGCAGCACTGCAATTATTTTGCTAAAATCCATTTGATATAAACCAGTTGTCATTAAAATACTTTTCACTTCTGTTTTTTATAGTAGCTGTCAAAGCCTAACCGTTGAAGGTAGTTTCCAAAGTGCTGGCCAGACTGTCTAACTCCAGGTGTTTCAGGTAAGCACATGAGAGCACTGCACTCACAAATTCTCTTCCTTTTAATCACACAAGCTATCAGAGCTGTTAATTGCTGAAGTAGCAATATGTGCTTTGGGGTACCCAATATGTGTCTTGGCATTGCATGAAAGTTCCTAACAAGACTGATGGATTTATTGCTTTAGAAATGGTTATTCACCTCCTTAAGGATCTTTGTGGTTACTATTCTGTCCAGCTGCATATAGTATTAGTAATGTTTTTGTGTGGTTTTGCTACCTGCTGCATATAAAATTCCTCTGAAACGAGAGCAAATACAGATCTATGCTGATTTTCCAATTTACAGAAAAATTTGTTCTCTCTGCAGGAATTGAAGACATCTTTACTTTTGTCTCAGATTTCCAGAGAGTGAAACTGCATGCAAATCAGCAGCTGTCCAGATGTTTTTACCTCTTGCTGACAAGATGATTGACCTTGTGTATTGTTCAGAAATGCTAAACTCAAGCTGTCTGGTATTTCCATTGAAGACAAGCAGAGTGAAAACCTCTGGCCTTCTGGCAAAATACTGTCTACATTAAGTCATGTAGTTATCATAACTGGGAGCTTGCCATCTCTTGTCCAGATGGTGAGCAAATAGTAAGCTGCTGCCTAAAGAGGAGGCTGGTTTCTCCTCTGGGCTACTCAAAGGTACCTAGGTGAGGTGAAGACATGCATTATTTCACATCACTTACTACACTGCTGGAGATGTCTCCTCTGGAGACATATGGGTTACACTTGCAGAAACAGAATAATCAGGATGAAAAAATACTCATTGAATAGTTTTGAAACCATTGATCTGGTTTGTTGTTGAAGTCAATTTAAGAGGATGTCCCAGTCAAGAAATACACCTGTAGTGATATGGGCAATTATTTGGGTTTCTGTTGCATGTCCCAGAAAGCTTGGGGATTTTAAACTTTCTCTTTTTTTTTTTTTTTTTATAGCACTAAGAATTTTAGTTCTTATATTAGGTACTCTGGTTTCTGAATGCAGCAAGTAGGTCTGAAATGGTCTCATCCCTGTGGGATTATGCACTGTAATATAGGTGTATACACAAATTTAATTACATTTTTTACTATGGATACTTCTGTGCTGGTAACTAAATGGATTATAAAATACTTGTTCTTCAGTAGGTCTGTGGCCACTGATCTGGCCCTAGGTAATCTTAAAATAATTCAGAGGTGTTTGTAAGGATTTTATGCCTGCATATTATTTACAAATACAGTGGAAGCTTGAGATGTGTGTGTATATATATTGCAAGTATGATTTATTAAACTGTTAAAGGACTTCAAATGCGAAAGTCTTAAGTTATGCTTAAGTTATAATTATAAATTAAAGATCTTTGTCTTAGAATCTGATCTGTATTGTCCTGTTTGTAAAATTATTTAATAAAATGTTTTAAATGTAATGTTTCCTTTTTGGACATGTGCATCTTTTAAATGATTTAGGTCAGCCCTGTGGATATGGCTTCAACAGCAGAGTTTGAGAATTGGGGGAAGACTGGCTAAATAGCAAGAATGTCCCTTATTTAGATTTTCATGTTTTCATAGCAGTCAAGGAAAGAGTAGCCAGCAGATGGCACTGACAGCCAGAGCTGGACTCCAAGCCAACATCCCCAGTCCTGAAAAGGAGGAGGGCTCAGCGATGCCTCCCGTAAAGCAGGTGCCTGGAGCAGCAGTGAACTCTGTGAGAGACATGCTCAGGAGGGAGAGGAAAGCAGAAAGAGAAGCAAGTAGGTGATTTTTGTGTGTAGTTAACAGTACAAATTCCTCAGCCCACACAGGTCTTTTTCAGACCTTACTGCTGGGAAGTTAGCTGAGTGTGGGAGACATGGGCTAATAGGTGAAAGCACAGCTCTGGGGATTAGCCATGACTGCTATGTAGGGACCTCTGCTCCGCTGTTGCCAAAGGCTCAGGTACTGATGGTAGCCAGCCACTCCTGTGGTCGCCTTTTCCCAACCCCTGATATAGCCAAGGAAGCTGCGCTGTGGCTCTCTGTAGCTGGTGCCAGGAGCCAGCCCTTGATGATAAATAATGAGGCGCATTCCTGCCCTAGACAAGACTTCAGAGAACCCATCAGGCCTGTGAGCAAGGGACTCAGTTAAGAGATGCTGTGCCGCAGTGAATAGGGCCCATTGCTGTTTATCCCAAACTGATTAAAGAACTGAGAGTGGCTGTCAGTGCTTCCCCCTGCCTCGACAAGGTAGGGCCCAACCATGTGAGCAGATGTAGAGCAGTAATCCTTCAGGTTCCCTGAGGGGATGTAGAGATTAGCCCGAAACGCCCTGCTCTGAATCCCTGCAGGAGCTGTTTGAGAGATAAACCACCACATGGGTCCCCCAGCCAGTCCTTGTTGTCCTTGTCCTGTCCTCTATGTGCATGGCCCTGTAGCATCCTCTGGAGAGAGCTGCTAAGGCCAGTGTGGCTCCCACTCTGCTGCAGTCAGGGCAGCGCAGCTTCTCCTTTCCTGACCAGAGATGGTGCTTCTAGAAGTTTTGCCTGGGATCTTACAGAGGCTTTATTGTGAGAAAAGAGGCTATAAAATTATCCTCTCTCTTTCTCCAGACATTCATCCCCTGACTTCTAGAGGCAGCATGAGTGAGATATTTGGGTGGAATTAGTCTCTCATATATCTCCTAGGCCAGACAAAGACTCCCCAGAGGGGATCTCCTTCCTTACAGTGTCTTTTTGGTTACACCTATCCTCATAATTAATGGTAGTCCAGGGCACAGGCAAAACTCTAGCCTGTGCTTGTCCAGATTGCTTGATTCTTAGTCTTCTTCTGGTACTGTTTTGTTCCTGCTTCAGGATATGAATTACCAGTTATGACAGTTATGGTGTGTCCAGGCCTTATGGATCTTCAGGAAGTAATTTTATTTGCAGTGGATGTCTCTATTGCAGTGCCTGGGAACACAGCTCTTCTGTTTGCTATCTGTATAGTTCCTGGGCTGGCAAGAATGGCCATGGGAATGTTTGCTGCCAGGCAGTCATTTAGAAACTCCATCGAATCACTCCTCTATATAGTGCTGTGCGACCACCAAAGGGCCACAAGGGGACTTTTCTTATTTCCTGTTGTTCTGTTTCCCTTAAATTCCTCAGCTATTCCTGGGCCTGTGGCATTGTTCAGAATGGGATCAGCATTTTGCCTGGCATCTTATTTTGGAGCGGATGTCTGCTTGTGCCATGACCTATGGAAGCTGTGAAGGTGACATTAACTGGGAGGCACGCATGTCCTTTCACATCTCTGCGTGTTTGCTGCTTGGCAAGAGGATGCTTTTTGTGGCACAACTTATCACATTCCTGATGAACCAAGCTACCTGGGTGGCTTTAGCTTTTTAAATCTACAGCCCAACAGAAGGAGACTTAGAAACAAAATTTAACTTAAAGTCTCAAACGGACAGGTAGTGTTTGATTTGGGGCAGGTGTTTCTGTGGCCCTTGGTGATATGGACAGTATGAGACCTACCCAAGTTAGGTTTCTGTCTTCTATTTTCATAAGCAATTAGTCATCAGTCAGTCATTTACCAGGGCCTGGCTGAAGCTGCCTTCCAGAACTCCAGTTTTCAAGGGCTGGACTGGATCAAACATTCGGCCAGCAGTTTTTCACTCATGAAGAAAAGTCACTGCTACAGACTAGAGACTGAACGTCTTTGCCACTCCTTGCATGCTTTGCTGAGGACTGGCAGCAGGGGCTTTGAAGCAGCAGCTCCCACAGGAGTTGGTGTCGTGATCAAATCAGTAACCTGCTCAGCTCCTGCTCTGGGAGCTGTCAGAGGATATCAGGGCCAGGAGGCTGCCACACTGCAATATACAGTGTCTGTGCAATGCAACACACTCAAGCCTCTGTGAGTCTGGTTTCTGTCCTGAGTCTTGCTCCTGTTCAAATTCCTCTGGTCCTTGAAGGGGGCTGGCTCCATCTTCTTGGCCTGAGAATGCTGCAAATGTGCGGCTGGTGGTGGGTATTTGGTGAGGGGTCTTCAGCCTATAGACACAGGGGAGCAAGTTGCTGTGGTGAGCTCTTAAGGACAGAAAGTTCCACAAGATTGCTGCTTCCTGGGATCCATAACTTACATCAAATGAGAAATACAGCGTGTGTTTGCCCATGGACAGGCATCCTCCTGTTTGCAGTGGGCAACAGAGCTTGGTGGAGGGCAGAAAAGCAGGCAGCAGAGCGCAGCCTGTCATAGCATTTGCACAGTTGTACAGTGGACTTCCCTAGCCTGGTTTACAGCCTCTCTCATGCACACCTATAGGGAGAAACAAACAAAATTGCAGGTTAGATGTGACCAGTGGAGTCAAAACTTTCTAGATGGTTATCATTCCTTACCTGGCACTATTAAATCTCACTGAGAAGGGAGGCAGACATGGCCAACACAATTCAGCTGTGGCTCTGGTGGTGAGAAAGAAATACACAGCCCAGAAACCATTTCCACAGCTGATGATGGCCAATGCTTTCTGGCACTCAGGAAAGCTTCTGCCAAGAACAAGACAGCGTGCAAAAAGTACGAATGCCTCCTCAGCAAGGCAGCAGATGCCCCCGGACAGCTGCCAGCAAGTTTTCTACCTGCCTTCCTACTTGAGGAAAGGACGTTCCCTGAAAAGCCCAACATTTGCTTTGACTTTCAGCCTGGGACAAGTGGGACCTTCATCAACTTCTCGCCTCACCAGCTGCCATGAAAGCAGCAATGGCAGGTGTGAAATTGCATGTGACTTCCTTGCTTCTGGCACTCCAGTACTGTCATTTTGGGCTTTTGACAGCCTCCAAGTGGGCAGGAAGAGGGAATCACACTGAATATATGCTTTCTGGAGCAGGCCTTTGGTCATAGAGCACTTGGATGGAAGGAAAAGGGTTAAAGAGGAGACAGGAAACACTTTGTTCAGGGCTTATTCTACAGAATTATTTCTGGGAAAGGAGGGGCTGCAATCAGGCAGGATGTATTCACTTTGGGATCTCGGGAAATCAAGCCAGCCTAGCCTAAACCAAGAGGAAAATACAGCACAGCCCTCACTGAATGAAACAACAGCTTTCCCCTTCACCTTAGCTTGTGCCAGTGCAAACAGTCCAGATAACATACAAATCAGACATCATGAAATGGTGGCATCACATGAACAACCAAGATATCCCATGGGGAAATGACATGGTTTGAGCAGAAAGACAATGAGGATAGTCCTAGAAAGCCCTAAGATAGAAAGGGCATTCTCTAGTCCTCACTGTAGTTGCTCCTCCTCCCTTGCCTCAGTTGGTATCAGGGACCCCAGTTTGAACCCTGGCTGGGGAGCAGGGTATGCTGTCTGTGTCACAGGGCTGTTCCCAGACCGGAGTCTGATCTGGATGGCCCTCAAAGGCAGCAGAGGAAGTCTCTATAGATGAGTTAGGAACTGCTGAGCCATTTAATGGGGAAGATCTTTGCTATTTCACAGCTAATCACTTTTCACCAACAAACCCCTGCAGACAAACAGATGTAGCAGAGGTTCTTCTACTCTGTCAAAGGCACTTGCGGAGAAAAACTGACCTGTGTCAGTAACCTTTTCCAACTAAAGGCAGAGGATTTGGCTGAAGCTCTTGACGGTGGTGTCATGGAGTCATGCAGAAGGGAGCAGGGAGACAGAGGGAAGAACAGCTCCATCTCTGTTTTGCAAGACACTTCTCGCTTTTCACTTGTGCTCTTCTTCCTGGCTTTTTTGGTGGGAACAGGGCTTGGGGTAGAGGTGAGGGGCCCTTGGAGGAAAGAGTGGCAGTTTGCATTGTGTGGGCAATTGGTAAAGCCACAGTGAATTTTGCATGCACTGCTCGGACATGCAGAGTTTGCTTAGGCTGTTGGTTTATTTGCACTAATGGCAGGCCAGCCATTCACCTGAATGCATTTATCACTCTCCTCTTTTGAACTGGGGCAGCTGGATATTACTGTTGAGGTCAGTACAGATTGATCTGATTCATTTTCTTTTCTCTCTATTACCTCATTCTTCAGGAATATTCAGCACCCTGTTTAATTTGCCCTGCCTGAGTAGAGGGTTTCCGTTCTGGTGTAAAATCCCAGCTGATGTGCCATGAGGAGACCACTCAGGACATTAAAAACTCCGTGCCTTTCCTAAAATTGAGTATAAAACCCAGACTTTAAAAACAGACTGGACATAAAAAGTTTCGTGTAAAGTGACTGTAATTACTTACAAACAAGCATCTGGCTCATCTAAGTGCTGAAAAGAAATCATAGACAGATTACCCTTTTCTGCAGACTGCAATTCATTCAGTTTGCCTGAACTAAATTCAGAAGCAGTTCCTTTAGGTGCTGACAAAAATGTTTCAGATGCTGCCAGACGAAGTTAATAACATGCACACAAGCGTGCCCATGCACTCACGCACAAAGGGTCAGTCAGTGCTTTTGTCACTTTCGCTTCCTGTTTCCTTGCACATGCAGAGGGCAGATTTTGGTTCTCAGCCCATTAAATGGTGAATGACGCTATGCAACATCCTTCCCTGTCTGCTAAGTAGGAGCGAGTCTTGCAGGTGAGCCTTTTGGTGACAGAAATTGGTGACAGAAACTCTGTGGACTTCTAAAAAACTTTATTCATGTTCCTGCATGAGCAGGGGGAATGGAGGTGGTTGCAAAGAGCAGACGGATACTCTGCTCTCTTGCTGGAACTGAAGCGTAGCTCCAGAAAGTGATTCTGTCTCTGAGAAATGCACTGTGCAAGATGAACCATCTGTATTGGAGGATTTTGGGGAACATGGATTCCCCTGGACTTTGCAATGAGCAGAGCTAAGTCTGAAGAGCAGGTTTCTCCCTGAGCTTGCATCTGAAGAAAAATCTTGTCAAAGGATCCCAAGAAATAGGATTTAAGGAGCCCTGAAAAGTCACCTACCTCAAGCCGCTGTCTCATGGTGAATAATACCACAGGTGGACATTGATGCTGTGGGCCCCATGGAAAAAACAGGGGCTCTGTAAAAGGAACCTGGGTGGTTCCCAGTGCAGTGGCAGCCCATACCAGACCAGTGTGCAGAGGTCCCAGACAGTGGGATTGATTTCGTGTCTGAATCCCTTTGGCTATTTCAGAAATCGCAAGCTGGGGCTATTAGCTCTTCTAACATCATGGTTGTAGCCTGGAAAAAATTAGCACTTATTTTAATTTCCCAGCACAGCTGACAGCTAAGTCTGCCTTGTATCTAAAACAGAATCATAGGATCACAGAATCATTTAGGTTGGAAAAAAATCTTCAAGATCAAGTCCAACTGTAACCTAACAGTGCCAAGTCCCATTAAACCAGGTCCTGAAACGCCACATCTACTCATCTTTTAAATAGCTTCAGGGATGATGATAGAATGATGCTGAACTTCTTAGAGAAGAGCTTTGGGACCTTCCCAGGAAGAGCACAGAACCTGTACCAGGTGAAAAGCTACATGTCTTGTTTTTATGCTCCCGCCCTCTCTATCTGCTGCTGGATATGAGGTGAAACAGGCCTTTGCTCTGATCTGGGATAGCCATCCTTCTGTTCCCATGTCTGGAGTGGGAAAATATAAGCCTTCAGGATGTTTGGATGCTGTGGGAACAGCTGCTATAGGGGACCTAAAACACAACAGATCAGAAAACATATGGGACTGCCTTAGCTCTTAATTAACCTAATTGCTGTAGCTTCCATGAAGGTCTGCATGTTTGCCTAGCATGTTGTTTCTAGTGCAGGCAATCACCTGTCCCTGTGATAACAGCGTAGGCACATTAATACCATCAGCAGCCCCTTCCTTCCCAGACGGGGTTCAGCAGGCCAGACCACCTCCATAAAATCCAGCTGGTGGGCTCAGGTCCTCATGCCTAGATGCACAGTCTACCCCTCTAAAGAGGCTGCAGGCTTCTCTGTGAAGAGAGTGGGGGTGAGGAATCAGTTTTGAATGCTAGCAAGGGTTATTACAGCCCAGAAGTCTGACTTGTCTGCCTGTCCTCCATCAGAGAACGTTACTTGGTGATTGCTGCTGCAGGAGCAATGAGTCATTCAGGCTGCAGGTGGTCAGCTGATAAATGTATTGAGCCAGCTCACCTGCACATTCAATGGCACAGTAAACCCACTAGATATTTATAGAAAGAAATTGTATCCTGACTAGTAAAAAGAGAACACTCTATACACTTTTTGGTTAAAGAGCACAACTGGGCTTTAGTCCTTTTTCTGGGAATTCAGAGCAAGAGAAAGGGTAGTAAAGAATCTTTACTAACCTCTTTTGATAGTCAGACAAGAAGTTTTTTTCACTTCAGAGTCACTCTTCCTCACTGAAAGTATTTGGAAAACAAAGTCACTCCCGGTTTAGTTAAACATTGTCTTTTCATGGCACTGAACTGTAAATAAAGCTGTTGTCCTAAAAATACTACAGATACCTCAAAGGTTCCTGAAGTTCAGAAAGTATATCCTCTAACAACAATCCTTGTGTTGTGCTGCAAACTGAAATTTGAAATTGGTTGTTCAGACGCCTGGTATAAAGAACTGCAGCTGACCAGCCTGCTCTTTGTAAGGGAGCAGCTAGTCCTACATGTGTGTTTCACTCCAGCAGAGCCTGGATACCCTCTGAAGCTCAGGGGATGGAGACTTGAAGCACAGCAGAAGGAGCTGACTTGTGAGATGCAGAGATGCTACTGAGTGAGGAGGGAGAGTGCAGTATCCGATGTGGGCACATCTTGTCTGGCCAGCCAAGCCAAATATTTATCACCTTTGGATTCACCATGCTGCCCAAAAAGCAAAACAGACTTGTAGTAGTGTTGGCAATCTCGGTAGGAACCTGCTGTCTGCCAGATTCTCTCTCCCTGCCCTCCCAGCAGGTGCCAGCTGGGTTTTTGCTTTCTTTCATCCTATGATCATGTTTCATCAAAGCAAGCACAGTCAGGGGATGCAGAGCCCAAAGGCTTACTAAAATTAGGCCTGATCTTTGGTCCTGTTTGTAAGTCGTTTCTAGGCATGGTGGTGTCTGACATACAGACTGCCTAAAATCAGGGTTTGCAAGTCCCAAGTGCAACTATGTTTGTATTATTGTTTGCAAAGTCCTTTGGAGCAGCTCTGTGCCTGTTAGAACAAAATGGTAGCACACAGTGAAACAGATTTCAACATAGATCAAGCTACCTATGCTATCAAACTAGCTGACAAAGGAGGATCATGGGAGAAGCACCGAGGCTGTGATTTTGACACAATCATACCATGTTCATACAGTCCTCATGACTCAGTACTGGAGTCACGCAGGTTCACTGTGGAGATCTCTGAGCCTTCTGCAAAAGCAGCAAATGAACAAGATGCTAAGTCCCCATTAAGTTAATGGTGCTTGAACAAGTCTTTCAGGTTTAATGTAGTGGTTTGTGTTTTAGTGGGTCTGGATCTTGATAAATCTTCTCTTTCCCCTTCTTTCCATCAGAGCTACTTAAATAGCAGTGGTTAATAGGGAGAAATTAGGAACAGCAGTTCAAATCCCAAAGTGTGACTAGGATAGGTATTTGGAATGCTTGTATGAAATACCTTCAAAGAGGTGATGAATATACAGCAGAAGCAAGGAGAGAGTGAAAAGTGTATTTTGTGCCTGTTTTTACACTTAGCTTATGTGTGGTTTTGAATGAAAAGGAACTGCTGATGTCGTGTGTCTGGTTTGGCTGATTGCCTAACATGCCGTGGAAATCAGTGCCTATTGGTAGTGCCATTACCATATCTGGGCTAGAAGAGCATTAGTTCGGTGCTGCATCTGAAGTAAAAAATCATCCCAACTCTGGTCTGCTCCTTGGGCAAAAAATTTGATCTGGTTCAGGTCTTTATGAAGACCTGGGTAGCCAGCAGTGCTCTGCTGGGCCTGTGCTCAACCTGCCTGCTGCAAAATGGGCTGTTAAATGGCATGAGCCAAGGTGAAGCCAATCTCATGTTGCAGTCTGGGTACACCCAAGCTACTCCTCTGGTGCAGAGTGCTCTGTTTTCCTTTTCCCTGCTGCATGGTGTCCCCAGTATGCTGGAGCTTATGAGAAAGAAGGGGGTGTAAGGGATGCCCCAAGATGGGGATGGAACTCTGGTCTAGGATATTCTTGAAGGTGATTCTCTACTCTTCATTCACCTGTCCTCAAGAATGCTCTCCCAGCAGCTCTCTCTCCCTCCCAGGGAGACAAAGGGGAAATCATGGTGGCAGCTCTGGCTTGGGGTAAGGGCCAGCTTCTGGAATGGACTTCTCCCAGACTGTTTGGAGCTTTATAGGCCAAACTCAAATTCTTAAACTTCACCAGAAAACAAATTGTCAATCAGGCTTAATGAACACACTCCCAGGAAGCTTTGACTATGGAAGTCTACAGCCTCTCATTTGATGAATAGACAACAGCATTTTTTTTCCTCCTAACAAGGTTTCCTTAGAAATGGATCCACTGCTGAATCCTGAGTCTGCCTGCCATATTCGGGGGGACATCTGGCGTAAATTCTTCATTATTAGATTACATTAGTTGCAGCAATAATCATTCACATGGGATTATTACATCCAAGCTTGTCTCATTGCCTTTATCCTTTCACACATTGTCTTTCCTGGTTCCCCTTCAAAGGGCTGTTGTGAGTCTGTGTCGGAGCAAGAAATTAACTTGTTAGTAATTTATGCATCATTTCCTCCAGCCACATGTATTTAGGGCAAGATCAATACGAAATAATAAGGAAGTGGGTGGGTATTGTCACCGTGGGGCTGAAATAATTCCTTTGGTATTACTGTAAATCCTTCCCTCACATATGAAAACCTGCAGTAGTGTCCATCATTAGCTTATTTTGCTAGACTCTATCAACAGAACACTGATTTGGCTCCTTTGTGTGCTTGCACAATTCATGTCCTGCTACTTCTGCTCGCAGTCACACGAAGTGCTTTGAGTGGAGGTTTAAGGTTTTGAAATAGCAGTATTTCATAGCCCTTCTTCTGGTTTCTGTCCTGTAGTTAAAGCCATGCCACCTAACACTGGAGATTTGTTTATGGAGCGGTTCCATGCTCTGGCAAGCTGCTGCAGTATGTTAGGTCTGAGAAAGGGAAAGGAATAGGAAGTGGGATCCAAGCACCACAGTTCATGGCACAGAAATCTTGCTGCCTGTGGAAACTGGGGAGGTGAATCTGAGTGGATCAGAAAGCTCAATGGCAGGCTTGAGAGGATCTGGAGTCCCTGACTACTGATCTGACTGGTGGACAGCCCTTCCTGGGTAAAAACAGAATAAAAGGAAGAGTTTGGATCCATCTTGTCCATGGCAGTGTAAGGATGTAAGAGGGGCAATACTCGTGGGGAGAAGAGACAGCAGACAGAGCGTGCTGTAGTTCTATGGCTCCTAAAGAGGCCCAGAGTTGATGCCACAGGGTATCTTTCCATGTCTCTTTTCTCACCTCCTGGTTCCAATCCAGACTACCCTGCAGGGTTTCAGCTCCATGAGAACTTGAATTTGAGGTATTTGTTGCAATTGCTGGTTAAGAATTTCCTGAAAGTGCAAGAAAAATCAAACTGGCAGTTCAGCACCATTGCTAGCCCTGTGGCTGTTTCTCTGGCGGTAGATGTCCCGGCAGTTGGCACTGATGTGGAAGGGGCTGTGGGGCTCACTTTGGCTTTAGCAATGCTCTGTCTTCTGATCTGAGGGGATTACAGCAATGCAAAAGCTCCAATTTCTGAAAGTCTCTGGAAGTCTTGCGATCACTCCACCCTGGGACCTGCGTGTTTTGTTGCTGTAAAAGTAGAGAAATCTGGGAGAGGAAGGTGGTTAAAAACCCCTAGCAGGTCTGACTTGCATCCCAGAGCAATATTCTTTGCACAGTTGTGCTGGGCTGGGCAGCACACAATGTTCTGGATGGGACAGAGAAGTCAGAGCAATCCTGCCCTCCACAGCCCCGACGATGTTGACACAGCCTCAAGGGGAACACAGAGAAGACAAGATCCTGAGATTATCAGTGCAGACTGGGGTGAGGAATGTCGTTTGCTTGTAGCTCTTCTCCATTAGGACTGACAGAATTCAGACACTGAGAGAAGGTACAAGCAAACACCCATGCATGGTTTGAGAGTGTAACAGAGAAGCTCAGGAACAAAGTCAGAGGCTCTAACTTCAGCACAAGAAAAACTGGTCACAGCACTAGCTGTGTGCCTTCTGAAAGCCTTCTAGAGACATGGGTCCGTCTAGGTCACCTGCAAGCACTAGTGACACTGCTCAGGAATGCATACAGGACATTGCTCCTTGTCACCTGCCCCACAGTCCTCACTCAGCTTCAGTGAGACAAAATCCAGTGTGGTCTCCGCTGGAGTCCCGTGGTGATGTGGGTAACACTACCACCTTCTTGATAGCAAAGTTTGTTATCAAATAGCGTGGGTAGGCTTGTAGATGAGAGAAGAAAGACCAACTGTCACAGAGAAGGAGGAAAGCAGATCTAAAATTGACGTTCAGACAGGAGAGCAGTTGTTTGCCTGGTTTAATTCCTTTAGGAGCTGGAATTAGGAAAGAAATCACTTCCAAGAGACACTTTCCAGCACAGCCATTTCAGACCAACTCCTTTGCTTTGCAGGGCCTTTCCCAGGCAGCCTGTGCAGCCAGCCCTCCCCCTCGGCATTGCAACATCTCCCGCTTTCCAGAGAGACCGGAGCCCAAACAGCAAACACAAGAAACCCCAGTCCCGGTCAAGGTCTGGGATGTAAATTTGTAACTTAGGACAGATTGAGAGGATGCTTCTTTGTCACATGTAAACAGTCATTTCTTCCTCCAACAGACCAGTACGGCTGAGACAGCTGATCCCAAGCCTCCCTTCATGGTTGAGTCTGCTGAAGAGACAGGACACAGGTTGGAAATGCAGCCGGGCACGCAGTCTTATTCCCTGGAGACGGGCTCCTTCCCTCACTTCTGTAAGTCCTTTCCCTGACCCTGTGCAGATTGGCTGTGCTGAGCAGCAGTGTGGGCTGAGCTGCGGGCCGGGCAGCTGTGCAGAGGGGTGGCAGACACTGCTGTGGCCATTGCCAAGAGCCAGAGGGGTTGCCCAGCCTCCTGGGCATGCTACTGCTATAGGAATAGGTGCCGGCTGAACAGAGCCTTCATGGGAGTGTAGCACTGTGCTGTGCTGTGCTCTCCATTGCAGGAGAGGAAGTTCAGTTTAGACACTGGGAAAAGCTATTTCACAGGAGTGGCAGCTTTGTCTCTGATTTGATTTGGGACAGGAAGGTGGCCAAGATGAGCTTGACAGGTCTCTTCCAGACCTGTTTTCTATGAGTGTGTGCTTTCCTCCTGCAATGGAGGGAAAGAAAAGCGCTCAGAGTGTATTTACGGGTGAGGGTTGTGATGGCGTATACTAAAGGTGTTCTGGGGATCAGCTCATAAAAGTTAATAAAAGACAGTGGAAGTTACATGTAAAGCTAGTCAATAATTTTCCATGGGAATAGTACTTTTTAAAAGCAATGTTCCTCCAAAAACTCTCCCTGAGTAAATACTGATTTTGTCAAATATATTTAATATGTGTGTGTATGTTCAGAGTGAGAGAATTCCAGTGGAAAAATGCTTTAATTGTCTAATTAATTTCATATCTGTTTGAGCCTAGTTTGTGTTTTGACCTGACCCAATGTGTTTTGACCTGTCCCAGTGTTTCGCTACCTCTGCTGCATATGAGCTCTTTGCAATATAAGTATAAAATATACTGACAAAAAGGAATATATTTACCTTTTTATATTTCCAAGTCACATAAAGTTTTAAGCAGCAGCTTCTCTTGCTGCTTTCTTAGTAAATATGTCACATATCCATATCTATATAAAGTGTGATTAGTATCAGCTGATACACTATTTGTCTGATTCCTGTATATCAAGTAAACCAGTGGCACAACACTGGAATTGATCCAGTCAGATGCAAAGTAATTTTTGCACCAGGGGCTGAACCCTGGGAATTGAAACCCAGCTGTCTTGTGTAGATCGGAGGGCTGGAGGGACTGTAGAGAGGGCAGGGATTGCTCCCAGAAGACCAGGAGATGTTAACTGGGTACAAACAGGTAGGCAGCTGATAAAGTAGCAGGCAGTAGGTAAGCGTTTGCTGGCTCTGGATTGGGCTTGCAGTGAAGTTGCTTTCTCCTTCTCTCTGTGTTCCTTCCCTCTGCTGCACAGACCATGGCTAGTACGTTTCCATGTTGGCAGAACCCATGTCATAACTGGGATATGGAGGAATCATTGTAAGTTTCAAAAATCTATTAATTTTTTTCTTTTCGTAAGTACTCCAAACCCTCAAAACACCTGACTCTAAAGTGCTCCCAGGGTCAAACTCCATCAGTTCTGGAATATTCCCTAGCTTTTTACTGGGGTGACTCACTTTGTACATGAGAAACTGCCAGTAAATGCCTGGATGCTCACAGCTCTGTTTCTTACAGAAACCTGGACAGATAGGTGTGCATGGAAGTAAAGGACAGAGACAAAATTATGTTCTAGTCTCAGAGATCTAAAAAGACGATCTGGGTCATGAGAGCCAGAAAGGCATCCATCCCACCAGCCTTCTCTCATCCCTCAGGACGAAGGAAGGCTGCATAAGATCTCTGCCTGGGGCTCAGCCTCAGACTGAGTTTCAGTCCTAGTCCCCAAACTCTGTTTGTTGTCTGGAAGTGATCTGCAAAGGATTTGTCACCAGCTGTAGCCAACAGAGCCCGGAGTTGAAGTCTAGCATGTGCTGCCAAAATCAGCTTGCAGGTACTCACAGGTTAGACCCCTCTGCTCTGCATCTGTCAATAAAGTGAGCATTCTTCGCATCCTGACTTTTCCCAGCTGACCTTTTTAAGCACGGTTGCAGGTTCTGCCCGATCTTCCCTGTGACAGATCTGAAGATTTATTCTGAACTTTGCCAAGGCAATTGGTTTATGGGAGAGATCAGCAACCTTTCATGGGTGCAGGGCTGGCCTGCCTTTCTGTTCTTCAAAGACAAGCTCACGCACACCTGAAACACTTGCAAGGAGCTGAGAGAAGCTGCCTTTTACAATGGATGAGATAGCCCCCTTCACACAGGGTACTTGGAGGTGGCTTTTGCATGAGAAAGAAACTTCTTCATTGAAGTCAGGGAGCTGGCAAATCAGAGGTGACTGAAACAACAGGAACAAATTCTACTGCAATTTTTGTGTAACTCCAGTGACATTCTAGGGATAAGACTTTCTTGATGGGCCTACTCCTTCCACCAGAGAGGAGACAGTAAAAGCCCTTAGCTGATAAGGAGTTTTCTCCTAGGCTAGACCTAGAGCGCTGCAGTAGGCATTATTGTAGTAACAACAGTAGTGAAAAGGGTGGGGGTTGTTCTTTGAAAGTGTTTTGAGTCTCCTCTTGATCTACACTTCAGCTGAAAACCCAAGTTGAGCTGCCCAAGGGCTTTTTTACTCAGAGGGTGAAGCTAGAGGGGGCTTTGGAGTTAGATGTATCTTCTCTTGCTGTAGAGAAGTAGCTTGCTGAGGTGTTTCAGAAGTTGAGCTGAAAGTCATCACTAGGTATGTGATGCTCTGCTCTTCCCATAAGTCTCTTGCTTGTGCTGAGCAATAGCCTACTGCTAAGCAGGAGGTGCGTCTCTAGGGAGGTGTGCTGGGCTGCCCTTGAGAAGGGGGAGGATGGAGGGCAGGGTGATATCCCAAGATTCATCCACATGTGACAGTAATGGCAGAGGGGAAATTTCTGGGAAACTGCAGTAATGCAATAAATGAGAGCAAACCTGAATGTTCCAGGATCGAGGTGGGGGCTAGGGGGAGGCAATGTGGTGGAGAAGTGCATTGCTGTGCCCTGCATCACACAGGTGAGTGCCTGAAAAAGCCAAGTAGCACCATGGTGGCTCTGACCTTGAGCTGGTGGCTGCTGAGCACAGCTCTGTCCTCAGATAGGCCCTCCTCCCTGTTGGTTTTCTGCAGTGCTCTTTATTGTTTTCTTGTTATGGCTTTTTAGTAGGAAGCCTTTGACATGATTCTGGCAGAAATTGCTCTCACCTTGGCTTGCCTCTTCTGCGCTTTTTCCAGAAACATTGTTGGATCTTGAACAAGACATTCTGGGGCCATGTCCTGAGTAGCCCATTGCCTGTGAGGGGTGTCAGAGGTGTTAGCTGTGGTGTGGGGAGGCCAGGCTGCCTCCACACCCAACTGTCAGAAGTCTTATGCAGTCTGGAAGTTTAACAAGGGCTTTAGCTATAATTTTTGGCATGAGCTACATTACTGTATTTATATATATATTTATTCCTAGAGTAAAGCATCTGTTTTAAGTGCTTTGAAGAAGAGAATCGTTACACTGCAAATCTAGTTGGAGAAGCTGTGTTCAGAGACTGAGGAAGACTTGGGTGTGGATTCTGCTCTCATTGGCACCAACCCTGCTGGGCTTGAGGGCACGAAGTTGAAGTGCACAAGCAATCTGGGTCTCGTAAAAACAAACAAGATCTGAGTTTGCAGTCCCTCAGCGCCCTGGGGAGTATGTGATGTGTCTGCTGCAACCCAGAGCAAATGAAATCAGCTAGGGGGTTTGGCTGTTTTGAGATGCAGGCTCACACTTTTCACCTTGGGTCCATCTCCTTGGGTTCCCCAGCTAAAAGAAAGGCATCAGAGCAAAGACGGCTTGCGCTAAGTGCTCAGGCCCATGCTTTCTGGTCCTTGGCATAGGAGCCAGCAAGGTTACAGGAGGAGACAGCAATGTTTTGGGAGGAAGGCTGCCTCTGTGTCAGGCTGGCCCTGGGGGCAGTGAAGGAGTTAAAGCCCAGCCATTCTGCCCAATCAGCCTGGCTTGCCTGTAATAACCAATTAACAAAGTGTAATTGTGCAAATCCATATGTGGCAGTAATTACCAGGGAGATTAATGGATTCCTTCCTTTCTAAGCAGACCACACCACAGCTTGCCAGTCCCACCACCACCTGAAAGGACTTGGTGAGCGGGGAAAGCAGGAGCCGCTCTTTGCTGGACACTCTGTGATGAAGCCAAGCAGACAGGGAGGCCCTGTGGGGACTGCCCAGTGCTTGTTTAAATACTCCTTTTCATCTTCCTGCATTTCCTTACATACAGCTCGCTGCTCCCTGGCTCAGACCCGGCCTCCTGAGGACAGTTCGTGCCCAGCCTGCCGGGTCCGGGCTGTCGTGTCCCTGCCCTCCCCATTGTCCATTCATTCCCTGCTCCCCTTTCCCCTGTTTAGCACTAATTGCTGCAGAATATGGCGTTTGTTTGCCCTTTTCTTTTGTAGCTTTGTTATTTTTGTTGCAATGGGCAATCCGGCAAACTGTTAAAGGCATACACAAAGCGAGGAGGGGACAGCAGGGTGCTC
This sequence comes from Coracopsis vasa, assembly GCA_026283785.1. NCBI lineage: Eukaryota > Metazoa > Chordata > Aves > Psittaciformes > Psittacidae > Coracopsis > Coracopsis vasa. Next base: position 25,006 of record JANHGB010029035.1, on the reverse strand, counting down.
GAGGAAGGTTTTCAAGCCAGGCAGTGGGGCTGCATTTGTGAGATGGCAGCTTGCAGGCAGCCTGGGCCTGACACATCCATTAGGATGGGTTTTCTTAGGGTTATATAGCCACAGAATACAGTGAATATTTCCCCCTCCAAATGCTGTGGGTGGGGAAACAGGGCCCTGAGCCCTGCTGAGGGAGAAGGGGGTGCATTTGTGGACCTGTCCCCTGGCAGGTCACCACCTGGGCAGCACAGACTTCTCCACAGTTGCACCTTGGGCACTTGAGATGCAAACCTGCCTTTCCCACTTGGCAGCCTTGGCCAGCCTTGTCCCCACATCACACGTGGATCTGAGCCCTGCTGACCCATGGTGTAGAGGGAGCTGGGAAGAGCTCAGCCCTGTTTCTGAGCTGGGCGATGATCCCTGCCCTGACAGATAGCTCATGCAGAGAGTCAGCCGTGGGGAGGGCTGATGTGCTGGCTATGGAGACATCCATCTGTGGCTGCACGCACAAGGCTGCAGGTACCCTGGGGTTGGCTGAGCTTGCTCAGCTGGGGATGGAGCAGGTGGATGGGGAGCCAAAAGCCCTTTAGAACGGGGGATGGCAGGGAGTGATCACATCTCACATCTTGCATCAAGCATCCTTTCATCCTCGCTGCCTTCTTCTTCAGGCCCAAAAAAGTGATGTTGGGGGTTGAGTCTGCATCTGTGATTTTTTTTCAATTTTTTTTTCCCCCACTGTGTGTAGGCTGGGACTTGGACTTGGGGTAGGCCAGAGCTGTGTGGGCTGGGTGAGAGCACCCCATGGGTGCGAAAAGCAGGCAGGCAGAGCCAGGCCAAAGGTCTGTCTTACAAATGGTGAATGCTTACAGGGGAAGCAGGAGCAGGGTGTGCTTGAGTGTCCTCCCTCCAGCAGGTACCTCCTGGCAGCCTCTGCCCTGAACTGTTCAGCATCTTCCATCAGTGATAACTGTGCAGGTCCAGGACCAGCTGCCCCCAAAATCTGTAGCGACATCTGCACAAACATCCCTGCAGAGCACTGGCTGGCCGTTGCGCTGTTATTCTCTGGCAGTCGTTGCCATGTTTACTGCATATACATCGTGATGGATGTAAATGACCTTTTTCTTATTGTTGGCTTGTTACAAAGGCCAGGAATGAAGCTTCTCCAAGGGGATGGCTGTGCAAGGTGCTCAGCAGAGACATGAGCAAGGCTTTTCTCCCAGAAGGGTTACAGATGATGGGGAGGTTTTGGGAGATTCTTGCCTGGAGGTGGAATGCACAGAAAAGTGCACCTTCCTGGAAGACTGGGAAAAGTGGAGAGCCTGGAGAAAGGTGCTGGGTTTAGGTCTGCTTGCTCAGGATTCTGGGAGCCAGCCTGCACCAATAACTGGGTTTCCAGCCAGAAAGATGAAACAGGACAGCTCTTGGGTATTGCAAATTGGATGGGGTGTTTTGTCAGCTGTATCCATTGGTGTCAGCTGAGGCCCTTGACTCTTTTAGCTCTTCTGTTTCACCTGAACGAGCATTCATCAATACTCATCTTCCCTTGCTTCTGTGTCATCCTAGGTTAGAGGTTATGCGTGCCAAAGCACGGCATGTAAACATAATCTCCTGGATCCTCTCTGCTTGTGAGAGCTTGAAGTAGCCCGTGTCTTTGGGGAGCAGCCTTCCTGGAAGGCTTTCCCATCTGGCACAGGTGTCCAGGGGGATTCAAAGAAATACTCAGGACACTGAGGGATGTGTCTTGCACAATTTTTGTGATGCTTGAAGTGTTGGGTCTTTGCTGCCCTGGATTTTAGCTCCAGGACCACAGGATTTAGCAGATAGCTGTGATTAAAAAGCCTTATTAATGAAATAAGCCAGGGAAGACTAACACTGTGTGTGTATGTCTTGGCTCTTAAATGTCCAGAGTTTCCTGCCGGAACAATCCTTGACCTGTGCTGATTCCCAGACTGTGCTCACGAACCATCTGAGGGACAGTGCCAGGCACTGAGTTATTAGCCAGCAGGATGCTGGATCATACCCTGGAGCTGGTGAATTTACTGGTGTAGATTAGTCTCTGGGGGTGTGCTGCTGGTCTGGAAAGTTTAAGACCTGAGAAGGGACTGGGCTCAAATTTTGCAACTGGGTTATGTCTAGCTAGCAGAGGAGACAGCTCTATGTTGGAGAAGCTGCCCTGCAATCTTCAGGGATTTCTTGAATAAGCTGACTTAAGTCAGTGTACATCAGCACAGTGCCAGTATTCAAACATGTATTGCTGTGCCCACATCATCCCAGGTCTTTGCTTCTGCTGTGCAGAGGCTGCTCCTTCTGCTCAGAGTCTCGAAAGGACAGGGCCAAAACATGTGGGCAGGTGCTCACTTCTTTCTCTCCCTTTCTGCTGGGGGGGCAGAGAGGCAGTATTTGACAGTGCCAGCAAATGTCTTTCCACATTCCTGCAAATTCTTCACGTGCTTGCTCCTCACTGCTGTGCTGTCTTGGCTCTGTGTGATGTGGTCTGTGCTTGTCTTGATCTAGAGCTGTTCCTTTCTTTTGGACACAGGGAATTTTGTCATGCTCCCATGGCTTTAAATATCAGTGGATTTTCCATTCGGTACAGGGGAGCATGTGGCTTTTGAGAAAACAATCTCTTTGAAAGGCAATGGAGGGCATTGATGAGGAAAATGATGCTCCCTGTAGCTGGCTCTTTACCTGCCCCTAGGCTGCACAGGGAGGCGAAGAGTTTTAAGTAGTTTCAGTAGGGAAACACTAAGAGAAACTGATCTCATGGGAGAACATTTTGGCTCAGTTTGATGTTGTGTTTGTCTCCCTTCATCTGCCACTGGGAAGTGAGTCCCAGGGGAAGGACAGCTGCTATAAGAGATGAGAGAGATGTAACTGTCCAGTAAAGGCAAAGAAATGGTTCAGTCCCCTGAATGTCAAACAAACCAGGGTGGCAGAGTCTTGAACTGATGTTGGTTGGATCTATAAGGAGATGATCACAAAATGAACCTGTTAGTTTTCTGTGAAGTGGAAGTCTGCATGGCTTAGGGGACATATAAAGAATGGAGCTGTCTGAA
>JANHGB010029035.1:0-21862 GCA_026283785.1 Coracopsis vasa | reverse complement strand
AAAGAATGGAGCTGTCTGAACCATTAGTGGAGCCAGAGGCAGTGAGATCTGAGGTGAGGTCTTTGTATCCCCCTTCTTCTGCTTTTTTTTTACAGCTCATTAATGAGGGGTATGTTTGGGCTTCAGCTCATCTTAAATGCATTTTGTATCTCGTGCTTGGGCAGCAAGACTTAATAGTGCTTCATTTCTTCCAGTTGCCATGCCTAGGCTGTTTCTCTGGGTCTGGTATTTGTGGAGAGGCTGTATAGGTATGTTTGTGCAGCATGGCATCAAACAGGGAGTGTCTCTGCACAAAAATGTGGTCTGGTTAATTGTTTGGGTTTTTTTTTTTCCATGTTTTCCACCCCCCAGTGACTCAGAGGTGGTATAGGTATGAGCTGGAGGCTTGCAGTGTGCCAGGTTGCTGTATTAATAGTGCTAGCCCAGGGTTGCTGGATCAGAGTATTTGTTCCAAGACTTGCCCGAAACTCGGTATTGCTCAGGAGAGCCATCCCCAGGAAGATCATGTCATTACAGAAACACATAATGTCTGTGCATCAGAGACAGGAAAGCACTGAGAAACCTGCCTCTCCATCTTTCAAGAAGACACACTTTGGTTTTAGCAGTATATTTTATTTCCCTTACTGCTCTCCTTGCTAGGATTTTCTTTCATTTCTCTCTTGCCTAATGGAATGAAATCCACTGAAATCTACTAGGCTGAAATCTACTAAAAAGTGGTTAATGAGCCAGTGGTGTCTGCCAAAGTGAAGTGGAGGTGGGGTCCAGGTGAGCTGCCTGGCTTCTGAGGAGCTGCGAACATCCTATGAAAAGGCAGCAGCCCCACTATACCCCTGTGGCTTATAGAAAATGTCTCGTTGACTGGAGCAAGGACTAAACTATGACGACTGGTTGAGAAGTGCTGACTGAAGCTGTGTCTAGGCAATATGGTAGATGTGACTTTTGGGCCCTTGGTCCAGATCAAAAGCTCTGTGGCCATGTGATGCAAAGTGCTAACTGGTGTAAATGCCTTCAGCTTCAGATCTCTTTAAGGAATAGCAATGGGCCAACTTGATAAGGCAGGATTTTTCCTGCGTCAGATACACTGGCTGCCAGAGAGCAGATTGCATTGTAAATGTAAAAGTGCAGGAGAGACAGGAATAATTCAGTGAAAGCTGGAGCCTTTGCTGTGGCATTAATGTGACAGTGTGCAGCCAGATGCTTGCACCAGGTCCAGGCAGTGCTCAGTGGAGAAATGCACTGTGAGGAAGCTTGAAGTTGTAACCTTGCTGGCTTGGAGAGAACATGGATTAGAAATCCAAAGGTATGTGCTGATCTCCCATCTCTCATTGCAGGATCAGGGGGGTCTGAGATGAGGTGTGTTAAGGTAGAGATCAGCCTTCTGAGCTTTCAGGACCAGGCTACTGTGGCTGGGATCTCGGTGACTGGGCTGTGGCTGGTGATGGCTACTGTGCCCTCAGCCATGAAGGTATTGGTACTAGTTCCTGATGTGAAGCTGTTTCTGTTGGATGCCTCCAATTCTTCCTCCCCTGAGAAAGGTGCTACTCAGAGCAGAAATAACCCCTGTTACCTTGAACTCCAAGATATCTGCGTTTGCCTGTCTGGTATAAATAGACCGTCTAAGGCAGCTGAATGTGATGGAGATTGACAGGTTCTCTCTGGAGTTTTGCACTTGCTGAAGCAGGAAGAAATGTAAAAGCATGAACATGGGGATGCACAAAGTGAGAGTAGCAGCAAAGCCCCAGCTACACAACAGACTGTGGCATTTTCCATGGGAGGATGCAGGTGAAAGGCCTTTGTGGCCTTGTGCAGAGCAGTGCTGTAACAAGACTTTCCAGACCCTGTGCTGAGCTCTGGTGGCCATCATGCAAGGTCCAATGCAAGGTCCAGCAGATACTTTATGTGGCTGGGCTGTCCCCTGTCAGCTGTGTGCCATCCAGCTCAGGCCCTTTCCAAGGAATATGGTCTGCTCACAGAAATCTGGGTTTCCCAGCAAAAGAGAATGACAAATAGAGCAGGATCCAGAAGGAAAATAAATAAAAAGAAAGGCTGTTTGAAATGACTTCTGCAGAGAAAGTTGAAGGAACTGAGTTTCACTGAGGTCGTTTGTTTCTGGGTAGTCAGAGAAGCCCTGAAATCAGTAGGGTTTTTTTGTGACTAAGATGTGGGTATTTTGGTTCTTTTTAGAGTACCTGTCCCTGCAAGCAATAATGCAGGGTTAACCTGGTCAAGGAACAACCTTCTGTTGAAATGTTTCCTCTGAGAAATGGTTGTTGTGGGAAAATGGGAAAATCATGGCAGTTGCAGGAGCTGTGTCTCCTAAGGCTTCCCTGAGAGCTCTTTTTTTGGAAGATGAAGAAATCTTGGTCTTTTGGATGTAACTTTCTTTGAACCTCGCTGTTCTGAGGCATTTTGCAGACATCTCAGCTTCACACCCTGTATACAGCAGGGTTAAAGTGCAGCTTGCATTGAAGTAGCAACCTGTATGTCTTCTGACACTCTGGAAAGTTTGCTTGCAGGGTGGTATCAAGGAAGTATCAAGTGAATGTTTTCTTCACCTGTCCTTTGAAAGCTCCTTGCTGAACACTAAATGACACACTGGTTAACTTTAAGAGCTGAGTGTTCATTTCTCACCAAAATCTCCTCTGGACATAAGGTCAGAGACCTGCCTTTGGATCTGAGTGTCTTTAGCACTTACTCACAGAAATTCTGGCTTCATTTTATCCTCATCCAACCTGGAATATAGGTTTTATAGCCCAGATTTATAACAAGTTTGCTACCTTGCACCACTGACAAGAGAAGTCAGGGGCTTACCTTGAAGTGCAGAGGGCTGTGTGACTCTCCCAGTTTGCAGTATTGTGGTTCCTTTTTTGTCTCTATGACCGTTATTCCATCTAAGCTAAAAAGGTGGAATGACTTGTGTGAAAACAGGTGGGGAGCGATGAGCTCCCAAACCATGAGCTAGCAGTTGATCAACTCAACTATTGTGTTTCAATACAATGCATTCCCAAACCTCTACCTGGTGTAGCACAGATCTCCTGTATTATGGGCTCGCTTATTCCCATGCGAACCCAATCCAAAGCAATGGATGCTTTTGACCAAAAAAAAGTATTTTCCAGAGGATCCAAATGGCTATTTTTTGGTTCCACCTTCCTAGGAATACTTTGCTGCATGCTTTTCCATGACGCTACCACTGCTGACCTTTCTGCTCTGGCAAGGGGGAATCGCTGGGAAGCACATAGGCAGTGATTCTTCACTGTTACAAAGGCTGGGATTGTTGGCAGCTTGACGCCCCAGAAAGTGTCTAATTGACTTGACTCTCTCTAGCTGGGCTCCGAATGGATTTTCTGCCTCAGGATATCTCGGCATTATAGTGGACCTGTTGTTTTTGCTCCTTGCATGATATTAAAAAGTTCATTGTTGGAGCAGAAAGCGTGAGTCAGAACGGATGTGTAGAAGGAGCTGCCTGTTGCCCCGTGAATAAGTGCCAGCACAGAGGAGCGGAGTGAGATGGGGTCACCTGCCATTCCGCAGTTAGGGGCTGAAAAGTTTCTTGGAGCATTCCAGAGAATGAGCTTGGCTTGATGGTATAGATGACATATTCAGAAATAGACAGATATAAACCTGCTCTTTGCATCTCAGATAAGGAGCATCAGCATTAAGATCTCTCCTCTAGTAATTTTGTAATGTTTGTCTATTCCAGTGCATCTCCAAATGCCCCCTGAGCTGGGAAGAAGACTTGCTCATGTATCTCTCACCTTGTCATCTGGCACTGGTGCCTGGCAGCATTTCACCTGCATCTGTGTCAAAATGTGCTTGTGCCACCACTGGTGCCTGCCTGGGGAGATAATTCCCTGGAGGAGTGAGCAGCTGGGTCCTGCAACCAGCAAAGCTGCTGGAGGTGCTTATGCAGGCGTAAGAGGATTTGGTGACACCTCTGATTAGGGTTGAGGGCCTCATTATGGTGCTGGTAATTGAAGGTCTCCCAGGGTTCAAACAGCCTGGGAATTATCTGCCCTCAGAGGCTGCTCTTGGCTGCATGGGATTGTGCTTTCTGCAAGGTAAGCAGTGCCCTCCCTGAAGCAGCCTGGTTCTGGGAATGGTGGCCATGCCCTCCAGAACCTGGGGAGGGGACCCACATTGGGTGGCAGCTGTAGGGCTGTGGTAGAGATGGGGAAAGCCTGTGGAAAAGAGGGCAGGCTGTGTTACTGCAGGTGTGTTTGTGGTTCTGCTGTTTGAATATGCTGCTGCTGGTAATTGCATTAGCCCGATGGGGCTCTGGGGCTAATTTCATTAGCCTGATGTCTGTAGTTATTGCTTTACAAGAGAGAGCAGTGAGAAAGGGCAGGGCTGGGGGGGGGGGGGAAAGGCTGATGCATTAGATCCCTTCCTCTTCATCTCCAGGGAATCATAGGGCCACCTTGATGTTGGTGACTTGCTCTGTCTCAGGCCAATGTCAACCTGCAGCAGGTAGGTGAGGTTGGGTTAGTCCATCAGTTAGTCCTGAGAAACCCAGTTTCAAGTCCCTGCTGTGCTACTGACTTCCTCTTTGGCCCTGAGCATGTCACCTGGTGTCCGTGTGCCCTCCTTTGCAGGCATTCAGGAAGGGCAGTGGGCATTTTGGCTCCTGGGGCACTCAGCCTCTTAGTCCCTATGGCACTTCACTAGCCATGTAAAGGGAGCTCCAGCTCTAACACCAACACCCTATGGGCAGTGAGTCTTCTCAGGGACTCTCTAGCTCTGAAGCAGTGTCAGGAGGAATATGTATGTGCAGCTGTAAGGTTATGAGGGCTGCCACCTTTTTATTTGCTTATGCAGTTGCCATGTGCATGACCAAAAAATGCCTCTGCCTTTAAACAGAGATGGGATGGGGGGCTGATGGGTTTCTTGGTGATGTTTGGAGTTTTCCTTGTTCAATCCAATGTGCAAGGATAAGGACCTTATTTATTCTCTGGCTTTTCTGGTTCTGTGACAGAATGGGAGAGGCTTTCACATGTTTAGGGTCTGGCTCCAGAGACCAGCATTCCAAAAGACTTGGTGGAGTAGTACTGGGAATTCTTTGAGATGTTATTCCAACACATTGCTGAAATGTTGGCTGCAGTGAAATGGCTTTGGAATGCTAACTAAGAGGTGAGTCAGTGACCCCAACACGATGTTAACATCTCAGTTGGCTTGAATCAGCACTGCTTTGCTGGGAGTCCCACTCTGACTGATGCTCCCAAGGTGTGGTTGCTGAGTGGCAGTCAGCAGCACTGAGTCCCATCTGGATGTGGCATGGCAATTCCTTCCTAAAATAACAGTGGCAGTCATTTTTTCTCCTTTTACATAACGGTGTGTGTGTGGTGATAAAATAGTATTCAGTAATTTGAAGCAGTGACCTGTGCTATTATTTCTAGTAGAAATTGAGGGTCTGCCTCTGTATGGTCCTGCAGCACTTGTTGAGAGACTGGGCTGGTTCCTGGAGGTTGTCACAGACTAATTTGGGTACTGATTTGAGCCTCTCTATATCCCAAAACACATGATGGACCCCTAAATGAGTTGCCTGATGCTTGCTTTGCCTGAGGAAAGGGCCTGGTGGGGTTTCCTTGGAGTTGCTCAGTGTGTGCATGTGTTCTGCAGCACTAAGCACTCGCTAACCCAGATCTGCTAAAAATCAATAAAGTAATCCACTTACTGCTTGGGACTGCCAACCTTTTTAAGGAGCTCAGAGATGTTTTGTCTTATTTCCTCTCCCCTTTCTTCTAAGCTGGGAGAAAGAAAAGAGGGCTGGGAAAGGGGGTGCTGGCAGAGCTGGACTAAAGTCAGGCTGTTTGCTCTGGACAGATCAATAAAAATAATTCCCCATTAAAACTTCATTAGCATGGAATTAAAGCTGCTGAGATCCTATGTAGTCGGTAAGAATTAATGGTACTACTAAATCTCAGCACGGTTGGTGCTTAAATGCAAAGCTGCTTTGTTGCTCACACCTCTCTGTCCCAGTGCTGCTGGGGCTCAATGGGGCTGTGCAGCCAGCTCTGCCTCACTGCTGCTGGGTGAGAGCACAGCCCTCTCATCCAGCCTGAGGGCAAGGGACAAGCCAGGCTGGGATGGTAGTAAGGTATGACTCAAGCAGGTGAAAGTAAAACTGTTGGGCAAGAGAGGATTTGTCTTCAAATAGTGACTCAGTTCTGAGTGCTGGTGGGCACCTTGAGACTGAGGATAGATGGCCCCCAGGCAGATGCATCTCTGTGGGGTGATGAACAATTGATGGGAAAAGTCTCTGGGTGGACAGGCAGGCTTCCCACCATGCCAGAGTTGTCCTCTGACACTGGATAATAGAAACATCCCTCTGGCAGACTGCATGTGGGGCTGCACAAAGTCCCTCTCTTCTGTGGAAGCCTTGAGTCTTATTGAGGGTGTGTGTGTGAAAATCACTTCTTTTGGTAGCAGATTGTTTGTTGGGGTTTTTGATAGAAAAATATTTCTTTCGGTCTTGTCACAGAGGAAACTTGCCCTGCTGATAAATCTAATTTTCTGTCCAAAGATTGAAACAAGCCACCTTGTAGGCAGCTTCTCTGCAGCACTCTGGGTCTGTGCCTGCGGGGCCTTGGAGCATCCCTGCTCTGTGCCTGGCTCTTGCCTCCTGCCCCTAAGGAGGATCCCCAGTGTGGCTGCTAAAGGACAGCACCAGAGGCAAAGCCGGTGTTATCCTGAAATAGCAAACTTTGCCTAGAGGTTAGAAATCCCTGTGGTTGCCAGAGATCTGATGCCACTTGGATTAGGGCAGGGTGGAGACGGTTTTGGAGGGACCCATGGGTGTGTGAGAGCATGGCCAGGTGACTGAGGGGGCAGCACCCACTGAAACAGGAGCTGTGCCTATGGCTTCTGCGCTTGGATGCTGCTGTGAACTCTTGGAGGAGGACTGTCCCTTGCTGAGGACATTTGCTGGGGAAGTCCTTGTTGTATGTTGGTGTGGTGGCAGGGCAAAATGCGAGCTCAGCTGAACAGGGAGAGGGACGGGACATAGCACCACACAGTCAAATGCTGCTGTATTATGCTCTTGTACTGGCTGTCAAACCCTATGGTTTTCCTTCCCCATAGCTTGAAACTTGTGGCCTGTGAGCGGGGCATGTAAGCATGCTGCTCAGCTGCCTTTCCTCCTCTGAAATAGTTCTGCAGTGCCATTAGTGTTTGTGCAGTAAAGCAAACGAGATGTGAACAGTGGCCAATAGAAAATATGAGAGCAATCTCTTCTGTTTGTATTCCCCCTGCAAGACTGCAGTTACTTGGGGTTTTTTTTTGCCTCAGTAGAACCTTCTCTGAATACTGATCTTACTTTTTTGGGGTTTTTTGTTTTGTTTTGGTTTGGTTTGGTTTTTTTTTAATTTTTTTAACTGTAAGAAAAACCAGTGCATCTATACCTGGACTCCAGCTAATGGGCTATGCAGGATGCTGGTACTTGTTTAAACCCCCTGGTTAGAGAGAAGTGGGTACGGCAATGCCTGAGAAAGAAGCAAGAAACAGAGCTAACAAGGGTAACCTTTCCTTCTCCTGCACAAGCATTACCTCAAGGCTGACAGCACCTCAGTCAGCATCTGCCTGAGCTGCGGCTGGATGCTGTGAACAGCTCTGTGCTGGCATATTGCATGCCTTCCCCTTGTAGCGTGCTTAGTGCCAAAGGGCAGCATGGGCCCCTGGGTGACCTGGAGGGAGCCAAGAGCCAGCAGGCCCTTGAAGAATGCCAAACATTCTAATCTGCTGTTCTCCCTTCCTTTTGTCTTGCTGCTTGCATGGCATGCTCCCCATCCTGTACATGGGGGTGGTTTGTGGCCTCCCTGGAAAGTCAGAGGCCCTTGTTAGCTCTGTGCCTTCTTTCTTTGCCACATGGCAAGGCTGTAACCCACCTCCTCCTCCAACAGACATGTAAGTCAGTGCAGACTTTGGTCTCTGCTCATTTTACAACCTTAGACAAAATTCCTTCCTCCTCCATCCCCTCAGGGTTACCTCACCTGAGGTCACCCAGGTCAGAAGCCAGGAGCAGTGGGCTCTGCTGTTGCCTGCATCCCCGCTTCTCCGCACAATTGCAGCAAGTGGTAGGGAGCTTGCCGGGCATGGAGCTGGGACTGATTTCCCTTCAGAGTACCAGTCACTGGAGGAGGCAGTGATGAAGACTGCATGTGGCTTTGCTCTGATCTAGCAACTGGCTGCTTGTCTGTGATTATTTGTACCTATTTCCTGCAGTACTTTATTGTCAGGCTGGGTGGGCATTAAATTGAAGTTCTGGATGTACATATGGGACTGTGTGTGAAGCCTGCTGCATTCTGCTGTGAATGCTTTACTGACTGTGGCATGGATTGAGCCCCCTGGGTTCTGTCCCATGTCTCCTCTTCTCATCCTAGACAGTTTTAGCAACAGCAAACGACGATTTTTTGGGGGGTGCTTTGGGTGTTTTTTGGACTCCTCTGGGGATAGGAGTTGAGCTTCCAGCTCTGCTCTCCGCAGGAAGGTCCTGGTTCTCCTCAGGCTTGGCTGCATTTCCTAGGGATGACTGCAGTCCAGCACTGCAGGGGCTATAACTTGATGCCAGGAGTGCAGCTGAGGCGGGGTGTGATGTGAGATGGGAGCATGGAGCTCCCTGCCCTACACAGCCCTAGCCCCAAAGTGCTAGGTTGCACGTGTGCTCCTGCCCTGTCAGCCAGCTCATGATCAGGGCACAGCCACTCTGTGTAAGGGTTGGTCCTTCACATGTCCGGAAAACACCTCCACATGGCTGGGTCTAGTATAACTAATAACCTGCATCGAGTCTTCACTGGTGGAAAAGCAAGGCACCCCCCTCCTTCCCCACGATGCTCCTACCCTAAACAACTTAAACCCCCCTGCCCCTCCCAATCTGTGATCTATACCGGAGCTGTCATGCATTGATCGGCGCCTTATCCAGGCGATTATGCTACCCGGATGGTCTGCCGTGAATTTGCGGGGAGCAGAGACAGCTGAGCACGGGAGCCAGCCCTGAGCGGCAGGGAACAAGAACATGTCTCATGCCGGCGAGCAGCTGCTGTCAGCGTGAAGCAAGGATGAGGCCACGGGAGCAGGCAGCTGCCGTGGCACCCTCCAAGAGCCCCTGCTCCTGCAGAGCCATGTCCCGACCCCAGCGGGCTGTGCTGCGCTCCAGGCAGCTTTGAAGTTAGAGGAGACAGTTGTGTTTAGAAAGGCAAGCAATGAACTGAAGATTAAACATGTATGGAAATTATCCTCACTTCATTAAGTTTCCTGCGGGCTTTGGCAGTAAGTATTTTACTTGCATTTGCAGTCTGTGCCTTCTGGGTTAGGTGGAGGAACTGATCCCATAGTAGGAGTATGGGGGAGTTAAAGTGAATTTAAAAACATGTTTAACCTAGGTTGTATGTAGCTGTAACCTATGGTGCCTGTGTGCTTATGATTGAAACTGTCCTGTGATTGTATGTGCTGTGAAATTCAGCACAGTCAAGCCAAGCTGTCTGTAATTATGCAGGCTTGAGTCAAACCATGACTCTGCTCTGAAGTTTAGTATATGACATTTGAGAGATGCATGTATGTGTTTGTGTATGATGGACTGAATCTATGAATTGAAAGAATAGAATCAATCCAACTAACTACCTTTCCAATTGCATTTTAATTAAGTTGTTGAAGGGAAAAAAACCCCAACTTTTAAAACATAAAACAGCCCCCAAGAAAATCTAAAGAGGTCTCTTTCCTTGCCCAGGGGCTGTCTCCTGCCCCTGTGACACAGATACCACCATAACTGTGTGAAGCTTTGTCAGATTAGTCAAATGAGGCTGTACAGTGAGACAATGGTCTGCGAACGACTGTGTCTGTGTGGCTGTGAGCTGCAATCCCCCTGCACATACCAGCCATGAGGGAGCCCCAGTTGCAGAAATCAGAACCACTCTTGGGAAACGGGCTTTGCAATTACTGGGGCTTACTCATTATCTTTTCTGAAGTTATTCTTCCTGTCCTAACATGGGCAATGTGCAAGTGGAACTAGTTGAGGGGCTGTAGGGGCTCCCCAGCTGATGAAGGGAGTGAGCAGGTTGGAGTGCTTGGCTGCAAGGGACTGGAAGCACCCGTGTTTTGGCTGCTGGCAGCATCATTGGTGCTGCTCCAGGGAGGCTAAAGTGCATTATGGTTTATGGATGTGCAAAGTCTTAGTTTCCCTGGAAAACTCCTCAAGTTGTTCCCAGCCCTTTAGGGTAGGTAAATGCCTCCAGGAGTTGCTCTGGAAGCCCCCAGGCTGTATACATCAGAAGAAACCTGTTATTTCTCTGTAGAAGAAAGGTTTGTGCAGAAGTTGAATTGCACATGGGATGCTCCCGCTATGTGTGCATGTTTTTTCTCCCTCTTGCACCAGATGCTCACCTCTGGTAATTCTCCAACTCCAGGAAAGTCATTGGTATTGCATCAAGTCATCCCCAAGTTTCACAAGCACTTGACTTTCCAAAATACCTTTTTAGGCAGTTTCTGTACTAAAGAGATGACTCGTTGGAAGAATCTGTTGCTCACTGATGTTTTTAAGGATCAAGCAAAGACAAGCCAAACTCTCTCCTATTGCTGCAATAAGAGTGAAACAATGAAAGTGTTATTTGTGTTTAGTTTGTTGAGTATTACAAATTTAGGAAGAAGCAAGAGAAAAGTGATGTTCAGACTGATTTTCATGTGAATAGGGCACAGATCCCTGTAGAGACAGGGGTCACAGCACTCAGTAGAGCGTTTGGGAGATTTCTAGGGGAGGAAATTGGTAGTAGGAGCAGAGGTATTTCTGTTCCACCAATAAATCTGAAGGGACTGCTCTCCAGCCCAAAGTTCAGTATATTGGAATTTTAACTTTCATTTAGAAGTATATTTAACTGAAGTTTTAGCCTGCTTCTAATTTGGTTTAGAAAGAAGTGTTTTCTGCAGGTGAATTGTTGACAGAAATGCAAAAGTGTTGTCCAAGTTTTCTTTGAGCTGATTTAAAATAGTCACTCTGGCCTGTCCTATACTCCCCAGATGCTATAGACCTGCAGGTTACCACTTGCATCCACATTCCCCTCAAGGCTGGAGGGCTTCCATGCCCCTGAGGCAGCTTGGTGGGGCTGAAGACCTGTGGGTGGTGTGGGACTGCCTCTCCTTGGGTTGTTGGGTGTGCAGAGATTTCTGGCTGCTTGAGAAGGCAATTGCTGCTCTGGCCAGACAACTTTAGGGGCCCATGGGCTGTGCAAGAGGACAGTAAGGCTTTGAGAGAGATGAAGCAGGACAGATCATGGTGACCAACGATGATGGGGGGGTGTAACAAGCTTCCTACTGCTTTGGGGTACTCACCACAAAGCCCATGCAGGCAACCTGCATCTCCATCAGGCCTGTGATATGTTGTCTTTGCTGCTTCTCCTTCGTTTAAAATAGCTATGAAAATGTTTCTGGTCCTGCCTGTGCTGGCATTATGAAGGGGGACATCAAGATAGTGGAAAAGGGCAGTGTCCACACTAGGCTGTCAGCTTGTTGCATTCATTGTTCTTGCACCTTGTTGCTGCAGGGTAGTTAAGATGATGTGGCTGCTGCTGTTTGGCATGTCTAGATCTTATTATATTCAGATTTCCTTCAGCTCTGAAATTCTGGGCTTCATTTTGAGCTTAAGGACATTCAGGTTTGAAATAAGGAACACGTTTTCAATAGTGTGTATAACTCACTTTGATCTTAAATGTCTGAATAACACCATAACATTTGAGAATGTACATACACAAATTGGTAATAAGTACATTATTTGTGGTGAGAAAAGGACAGTCAGACTCCAAAGTGTTACAGATGAGTTTAGAGAGTAGCAGGGAAAGTGTTCAGATGAGTCACCCTTAGACATCTAAAAATGGAGATGTGCACTAAGGCAGATGGATTTGCTTTCACAGCCTGGGCTATAGGAACAAAGAGAGGGCTTCAAAATGTGTTTTTATTCTCCAGAAGGATGCATTTCATCTGAAGCTCAGCTTCCAGGGCAAAGAAAGATGCTGTGCTGGCTGTCCTCTCTCTCTGGGCACTTTCTGGCACTGTTGGTTGGGGACAAGAGCTAACTTGGCTCCTCCACAAAGTCTCTTTTATTAGTACTCATGTAACTTGGCCTGTGGCCACACCACCTCTGGCTTCAATCTTGTCAGCTCTCCCAAGCAAAGTGGGGTTAGGACAGGTCATTTAGGGGATAAGGAGAGAAAAACCCAGGTTGCGTCTGTAGTGGGGCTGCCTTGCTGGCTGGCGCCTTTTTTGCCTGTGATGGTCTCAGGTTTTGTGACCTGCAGGATGCTTTTTCCCTGTCTGTCACAGCTTGCCATGTCAGAACCTGTAACTGAAGTATGTGAAGATGGAAGAAGGCTCTTTGACCCAGAAAAGATGTGAGAAAATTCACTGACTGGGCAACTCCTGTAGCTACTGAAATGCAAATTTTTTATTATTATTATTATTTTTTAAAAAATATTTTTTTTAAAGCAGGAAACACTTGCTTTCAATTGCCTGGGGCAGCCACAGGCCCTGCAGCCTGTGAGATAATTTCTGATAGGGATCTGTAGCCTCTCCAAGGAGTTTAAAGACCACGGTAGAAATCTGCATTTTTTCCTGGAGGATGCTGTGCCGGAAATCTTGCTGGCCAGGTGGGAAACCTGATCAGACAATCATGAAAAACCCTTCAGGCCTCAAATGCAACAACTTTTATTCTTTGGAGATGAGAACCTTTATCCAACTCTTGTGTGTTATTGTGGTCACCGAGGGGATGTGATACCTTATTAGGGTACTAACTAGAGAAGAATATGTGGTTACACTGCAGGTGTTTCTTGTCCAAATATCCTTGGACATCTCAAGCTATTTACTCACTATTTCAGTCAAATCAGACCAAGACCTCAAAATAGCATCTGATGCATCCTGCACCAGGGCGGGTGAAAATGTTGTGTACTTCCAGCCCATGGTTTCTTATGGCCCAGGGTTTGGGTGGGCCCTGTTTGCAAGAGCGGCACAGGAGCATTACCTGAGAGTAAAAGGAGGAACTCTTCCCAGCACCCAGAGAGCTGAGGGCAACTCTCTCCTGCCCTGTGCAGATCCCTGTTGTAGAAGCCCCTGCTCATGTATGTGCCAGCACACCTCCAAAAAATTTTGCTCCTCCCTGTGTTAGCTGCAGGGGAAGGCTGCATTATTTATTGACTCTGGGTTGAGCAGGAAGATGGAAGCACAAAGGTTACTGGACCTTAAAAGCAAGGTGAAAACAATAACCTTTCTGTAGGATATTAGCATGACAATCTGTACTGCCTGTGGAAATCTGCTTGGACAGTTAAAAATACCACCATAAAGGGTACAGTTACTTAGTTTAGCTTCCATGTATTAAACAAAAACTACTCCTGAAGACATAGCAGCAAAACTTTGATTCCAGTTAACGTGGGTTCTCTGCTGCATAACTGCATCCAGTTTCAGGAGTGTTTCTCACAGGTACTTCCCCTTGAAGGTCGTCCCCAAGGACGAGCTGCCTGCCAAGCTGTACCTCCCACACACGCCCGTGCTCCTCTCCTGAAATCAGCCCTTCTGTTCATGTCTCTTCCCACTTCCCGGTGCTCTCTGATCTGCGGAGGATGAAGTATCTGCGAAGTTTTGCTAGTCGTGTGTCAGGCAGGACAACTTTAATTGCTCATGCAAATGATATGAACCCCTTCCATGTATATCTGGGGCCTCAGAAGCACAAGCATGGTTTTCACTATTTGAAAAGTTCCAGCTTTTGATTCTAACATTAAAAAGAAAACTGTAAAGGCTGAAAGTGTCATCGTCTCTAGGCTTACCAGGGATTCTCAGGTCTCAGGAAGCCTGACTGCTTTAGGCCTTATTTGAAGAAAGACCCCAGTGTTTAACATGGATATCTTTCCTCTTGAGGCTTTGCTAGGGGTTACAGCTGAAGGCGTTAACCATAACAAACTTGCAACCCATACTGGTTCAATAGACAGCCTACATAGAGCTTGGATGTATCTGGTCTCTGCATCTTCATTCCACTTTCTGCTCAAATGTAATTACTGAAACTGGTATTTTGTGTCATTATTTGGGTGTAAATCAAGACAGCTTTATTGGCTGCAGCTTGGACTCTTATCTTCCTACTGCCTTTTCCAAGGCATTTGGGGTCACTTGCACACTCTTGTAGATAGTCTTTGCTTCTATGCTTGCCCCAGCTTTACCTGTGAAGTGATCATAGCACAAAGGTGTCCAGTCTGCCTTTATTGAGCTGGATCAGCCTAGCTGTGTTAGCCCAGACCTGGCTGTTCAGCACTGGTGTAGTGGACCTGGAGTTTGTGCTCTGCAGGTCCATCTGTCAAACACCTATGTATCTGCTGTGATGTAGCCAGTGGTGTTCTATTCCTGATTTTATAAGGCTATTCATGTAAGTTTCCCATCCCTGCACTACAATTTTGCTAAGGTGGAGATGAAACACACATGGAAGCAAAGTATCATCGTTTTGTGTCCTCTGCTTCAGTGGCTGGTGCATGAAGGTAATGCTTATGTCCTTGAGGGTATAAGAACGAAGTAGTTCTTAGGGTCTTCTCTCACAATTTTTTTTTAATGTCAGCAGATTGAGGTACCGACTTCTCTATGCTGTGTGTTTACAGTGGAGACATCAGAGAAGCTACACAGGGCAGCTGCCCCCTGTCCTCTTTACCGCTGCTCCTCCAGGAGAGAAATAAGTACAGTATCAGGCTTCCCTGACATGTCCAAGCATTAATGTGGAGGAGGGAGATAGAGGAGAAAGACACAGACAGCTCCATTTGTGGATCAGAAGTAAGCTGGTCTTGAATCTGGAGTAGGTGGTTAAAAGCAGTAGCAAGCCCTGATGCTGGATGCAGGGTCTCAGCTGATCTTCCCCAGCAGATGTGGGGGACCTGGTCAGTCTGGGAGCCCACGGGCAAGGGCTGTGCCAACCACAGAGCCCTCGCTCCCAATGCAGGGCTGCCCTCTGCTCTGCGGGGCTCCGGCACAGCCGGCTGAATCCCCGGCATCGCTTGTCACCTCACATTACCTGATGGACAGACTCGGGGCCGCTTTGGCCTGTGTAAATGTCACCTGTGCCGAGTGCTGCTGCAAAGGCAGAGGCGGCCGGCTATGGCAGGCATGCAGGACTGAGTCCCGTCTGTTCGGTGCCCCCTGCTCTGTCCCAGAGCTGCTTCCCTGCTGCAGAGCAGCCACTTGCTGGCCTTGCTCTGCTGCTATGCTGTCGTTTCTGTCTGTCTCCCAAATCATGGGAGAAAATACCTTGAGGAAGGCCATGCCACCACTGCAAGCCCAAGGTCTTTCTGGCTGCTTTCTGTTGGGCGATGTGGGACACAGAGCATCAGGATTTTCCTGCAGATTCATTTAATATTTTTTGACCAAAACTAATCAGACTTGTAATCTCTGCTGTTTGCATTGTCCAAGCCACCCTGGCTCCTTTGGACTGAGACAACTTTGAGGTTACTCAGCTCAGGAACTAAGTAACCCCAATGTTAAAGGTGCTTTGGTATGGCTCTTTCTGCACACCTTTTGCCAGCTGTGCAAATTGCTACTTGCACAAGCTGATGAGATGTGATTGCTACCAGGTTATATCCCTCTTGGAGCACTACAACCTGAGAGGAATTATTTCTCCAGGGTGGGAATTTTTCTCGATGCAGGAGGGTGCATTTCTGCTCCCACAGGGACTGACTTGGCAAACTTATCCCAGGGAGGGGCTGAGAGTCAAAATTTGGACCACCTTGCAGGAGTGCTTCGCTTCGCATCTTTCTCCCCTTTTTTTTCTCTTTTTTTGTTTTTCCTTTTGTTTCAACGCTTCTTCATGCAGTTTGTATTACAGTCTATAACAGATGGATAAAATTATTCATGAGTAAATGGTAACTTAACACTGGTGGTTTTCACCAATGGGTTTGTCACAGCCTTAACAGGACAGCATGGTCAGGCACTGTGGAAACAAGCTGGTTAACTCTGGTGTGTATCATCAAGCCCTGGCAAAGCTGGCTTTACACTTGTGTAAATGTGTAAAAAATATCTACTGTGCTTGCCAGTAGATATTTTCGTTTCTCTGTCCATCTCCTTCATGCATTCATGTTTCTTTGATGTCTCACTGCTGGGGTAAAAAAGGTAGGTGCAAAGTCTTCACAATTCCTGGTTTCAGCTTTTGATCTCATCTTGGAGGTTAGGGGATTCACCTGGCCATAGCCTTCTTGGCACAGACACAAGCATACCATGGGGCTTGTCCTGGACAGCAGTCTACTTGGCTTTGCTCTGCGTCCTTGGGAACCTCTCTAATGGAGAAACTTAGTGGTGACAGCATTTCTGTAAGGTCTGATGTAAATGCAAACAGTTAAATAACTCTCCTGGGAGTCTTTTCTTATTGGTTTAAATCTTCTGCATGATACTTTCAAAATATGCCCTTTTCTGTGTTAATGGAAAAGGATGAAGAATCATTCTTCTCCTTAGCTGTCCTGGTGTGATAGATTTCTGCTCAGTCTCCCCTTCAGTGGCTTATTTTCCAAGCTGAAGAATCCTCAAAGGCAATGTTGTTTATCTAGCTGTTTAAAGAGGCATAAAAGCAATTTCTTTGTAAGTCTGTGCTACAGATGCCGGGCATGACTGCATGCTATGGTACCAGACAACTCACAGGTGATGAAAAATGCATTTGCTTTTCTCTGGCACAAGTCCTTTAAAGTACCAGGAAACAGCTGTGGTGCCTCTGTGAGCTGAGCTCATAGGTAAGGAGGGGGCCAGGAAAACCCTATCTTCTGCCCACTGCTAGATGCTCTCCTGGCACTTGTGTCTGGGGTGAAAGTCTTTTGCGCTTGGAAGCCATTACAAGGTAAAGATTTTGCTGCCTCTTAACAGAAAGTAGGCTGCCTGTCTCCATGGTGGTGGCAGGGGGATGTGAGATGACTCTTTCCAGCAGCAGGCAGGAGCCCTGGCTCTGCCTTCAGACCGCCTTGCTGCCTCTAAGGCTTCTGCTGTTGTCATTAAGGCAGCTTCCTCTTTCTGCACATTGCTTTCCCACTGGGAGAATTGATCCAAAAAGCCAAAGCAAGAATTGACAAAGACCTTTTCTCCCCCAACCCCTCCTGCAGAATTAAGTCTGAAGTGGGTTGATAACGGCAGATCGAGTCCTCCTTGACTCTGACAAATGTCTTTAATGTTATTCAGCAAGCTGACCTTTTCCCGTCTTTATTGTGCATCTTCCCTTTGAATCAGATTTGATTGTTACTTCAGGTAAAATAACAAACACTGTCACATAAATAACTTTGCAATAATGTTAAAAGGAGGAAAAAAACCCAAACAAACAAAACACCAAAGTGCTCCCTTACTTGCAAATGCAATGGGAATCCTTTATGCCAGCCATGGAAAACCAACTGTGTGACCTTCCCACACAACATCTTTTCCTTGCTACTCCAGGGAATGATCTCCTGTGTTGAAAAACCAACCAAGAAACAATGGTTCATTGAAATGTTAATACAGCTATTGCTAACTGGGGTTGGTAAATTCTAGGGGAGGGAGAAAAGGTCATATAAATCCTTAAAATACAGCTAGATACATAACCTATCAGAACTAGTGGGCATTTGATGCCCAGATACCCTCTGAATATGAGACTGGTCCTATAGAAGAAATTTAGACCTTGGGTGAGGCATTCGGCCTCAGAGACTGCCCTGAAGTGGCAATGCTCAAGGTTATATTGCTTTTCTATACCTCCTCTTTCCCACTGGGGTTCAGGGGCAAATTGATCTCATGGGGCTACTCCAAGGCTTAGCTGGCAATGTGCACTGGGGTTCTTTAGTATGGGAGGAGGAAACCCTCTTTCCTTGTGTCTCTGAGATTGTCTGCCCAGGCACATCTGTGAGAACAGTCTCTACTCTGTCTCATACCATGTGAGTAAAAGTAATGGACAAAATATTTTGTGGGTGCCTTGTCCTATAATCTGCGTTGCTAGCATGTCATGGGCAGTTTCTGTCCTCCATTGCTCCAGCTTCTCCAGAAGATGCTGGCATTAAGTTTTGACAGCTGGAGGATCATGTAAAATAGCATAGTGAATTCATGAGTGGGAAGGGAAGGAGCTAAGCCATGGCAAGAGGAGCCTGCTGAGCATGATGCCTGAGCCATCGCAGAGAGCAAAGGTGTTTCGTAAGACATGGGAAGCATTCAGGGGTTTCCAGCCTGGTCAGTGGAGATTTCATGGTTTTGGATGTGCACTGTCTCTAGAGCCAGCTTAGACAAAAGAAATGGGACCTCAGGGAGTAATTCGGAGAAAACCGGCAGCAGGCAAGCAATGGTGCCTTCTTCCAAGTCAGCTGAGGCACCGAAGCAGTGAAAGAAGTAAAGAGTTATCTTTATAATATGTTTTGTTGCTGTATGTAACTCTGTTTCATGTACCATAACCAACATTTTGCTCTTTCACTTTATAGCATAAGACACGTTTGCTGGTTGGCTTTGAGCCTTGATGTCGTGGTTTAAACCTGGCTGGTAATTAAGTATCATGCAGCCGCTTGCCCACCTTTTTCCCCTCAGGTGGGATGGGGAGGAGAATTGAAAGAATGCAAAACCTGCAGGTTGAGATAAGAACAATTTAATAATTGAAATTGAGTAAAATACAATGATAATAGAAAAAATACCAGAAATAACAATACTGTTAATAAAGTTAGAGAGCAACAAAAGGGGATAAATGAAAATTCAGAAAAAAAAGTGATGCACAATACAATTTCTCAATGCCCACTGACCAATACCAAACCCATCCTGAGCAGTGGTCAGTCCCTTCTGGGTAACTTCCCCCAGTTTGTATACCATGCATGTTGTGCTGTGGCATGGAATATCCCTTTGGCTAGTTTGGATCAGGTGTCCTGGCTCTGCTCCCTCCTGTCTTGTGCCCCTCCTCACTGGCACAGCCTGAGAGTGAGACTGAAAAGTCCTTTATCGGGGTAAGCACTACTGAGGAACAACCAAAACATTGGTGTGTTATCAACACTGTTCTCAGACTGAAGGCCAAACACAGCATTACACCAGCTACTAGGAAGAACACGACCAAGGCTGGGCAGCTGATAGCTGTACAGCCAGCCTTGCTCATAGTGTATTTGATCTCTCTGCTTTTCCCTGTAGATTCCCCTGTCCATGCCAGCTCCACATCTGTGAGCCTGTCATCAAGCCTTTCCTCGGGAAACTCGGTGGAGGGGCACCACCACTACCTCGAAGCCCCCGCAAACGCCTCCCGGGCACTGCCATCCCCCATGAATGCCATCGGGTCTCCAGTGAACGCGCTGGGCTCACCGTACAGAGTCATCGCGTCCTCCATCGGCTCACACCCGGTATCGCTGCCTTCAGCCCCGGGCATGAATTTTGTGACACATGCAAGTCCACAGGTATGCAGATGCGCATACTTGCTTTGCTACAATTCACAGTGTTTAGACTGCGTC
This sequence comes from Coracopsis vasa, assembly GCA_026283785.1. NCBI lineage: Eukaryota > Metazoa > Chordata > Aves > Psittaciformes > Psittacidae > Coracopsis > Coracopsis vasa. The sequence continues at coordinate 2,450 of JANHGB010029035.1, read as the reverse complement.
AGGTCCCAAAATTTGAGGGTGTGGGTTGGCTGGTGTGGAGTCTGATGGTTTTTGGCCACCAGTTCATCTCGCTTGGGAGATGAGCTGTAAAGAACAATTTCCAGCACATGAATCTTTCTGCATAACCCCCCCCGACACAGACACAGAGAAGACACCTGTATATATTTCAAGATACCCTGCACAGTAAGAGGGAAGAGAGAATTCCCAGGTCAGTTCTCACTGTGGGTGCAGGCCAGCTCCCCTTCATGCATATTTTGCAGTGTATGTAATTACTGTACATGGAAATAGTCAGAATAACCGAGGGCTGCAGCATGTGAAGCATTCCTCTTCTTCCTGCAAAAGGATATCTGCTTTGTTTCATTATTTGAAAAGGAGACAGACTTTCTAGAGAGAGGCAAATGTTAGTGCTAAATGCCAGCCACATACTCTGTGCTGCACATAAACTTTGCCTGAAGAAAAACAAGGCCCTACCATCCTTACTGCCTGAGCTCACTCACACAGCGGAGAGACCCAGGTGTTAGGGTTGGTTCTTCCCCAGCGCCATTGGATGGGCTGGGAGCATCTTGGTGTGGCTTTGTGGGGCAGGGACAGGAACGTGCTGCCCAAGAGCCTGGCACCACCTCTGGCATGGCTGGGAAGAAGGTGGCAACATGAATTTTGTTAGTGTGCTGAAATGTTCTGGGAGTTCAGATCTAAATAGAAATTCTGCCTTTTATTAACAAGACTTTATGTTTTATTAGTGAGACCTGAAGGTAGGAAGTACTCAAAAGCCCCTGGGCTTCTGCTGAAGAAGCAGCAAGGAGATGGTCCCCAAGCCCTCTCTGCCCCATATACCACTCTAACTCCACAGTCTGTCTGAAGCTCTTCCTCATGCTTGCCACCAAGGCTGGGAAAGGGTGGTGTGGGGAGGCCCCTGAATTGCTCTGAGAGAGTATAGGGTGATTTGGCAGGTTTGGTTTACCTTTTACCAGCACCCTCAACTCCTGCATGGATCTGGGCTGACTGCAGTGGGTGCGCCTGGCATCCTTCCTTCCTTTGCACCACCAGCTGTTCCCCATCAACCTGACAATACGTGTACCCATGGCATCCAGGGCAGGTGTTTTGTGGTGATGGAGCTGTGGCAGCACTGGCTGTGTGGAAGCCTTTCCTTTGGGGATGGAGATGCTCCGGGAAGTGGTTTCCCCAACCTAGGCACTGTGCCAAGTTCCCAGCTCTGAGGAGCAGGTTTCACTTCCGTTGCCTCTAATGCAAGGAGACAGCTGGGCCTTGGGGATTCAGCAGAGAGGCAGCTAATGGATTTGGGTTCAAGTAGTTGTCCCAGATACCATACGTGATTGCACTTAACCTGCCGGAGTCAAGCTCTGAGGACACTGATGACTAAAACTGCCCCATTCCCTCCCCCTCCCATACATCCTCTCTCCCTGTTACTGTCTTAAAGTGCAGCCAGAGAGAAAGAAAAGGTGGTAGCTGAGCTCTGGGTAACATTGTAAACCATAAGAAGTTCCTCCTGGCTCAGCATCTTGCCAAGAATTTTTTAGGATTAAAAAAAGGTGGCTGGATACTTGTGAGGAGGAAGGGTTTGATTTCCCTTTTTCTTGGGCCGATATTGAAGCATTGTATTTACAGCTGCCAGTGCCTGGGCTGGGTTTCTGCTGGGGAGAGTGAACCTCTATTCCTCTGTGCAATTTTTCCCTATGCACTTCTATTTTCCAGAGAAGCAAAACAACCTGGCTCCTAATGTGGTAATTTTTTTGCTGGATAATTTGTATTTTCAATGTCATCAGGCCTTTGAAGCTTTGAAAATGCAGGGAAAGTGTGAAGGAAGACAAATACAGGCTTCACCTTTTTATTTTTTTATAATGACCTATCCAAAAATGCCAATGGGATGAACTCTTCTTGTTCTTTCCTGAAATTCCCTGTGGAAATTATACTTTTTAATGGTAAATGGGCAGTTTCTTGGAGCAAATGGAGAACTTGCAACAGCATGCATGAAATCTAGTGGTTTAGATGTTATGGAGACTTTAACAAAATCTGTAGCTGGATTTTCATTCAAAGCCTTGTTTTGTGTCCCTACTTTCACCTTCTTGCTGGGAAGAAGAACTTTATCTGATGAATTGAGGTGACTGCTAAAAACAAGCTCAATGATGAAGAAACCATTCCCAGCCCTCAAAGAATGGCAGTGGGAAAAATGATTTCATAGTGGGTTTGGGGAGACATTGCTCTGCCCAGACAGCTTTGGAAAAGACGTACTCAATGGCCCTTAATCCTTACTGCACTGCCAACAACAGCTAGAAAGCAAATAGCAATAAAACGAAGCCCTGGGCATCATCAGGCTTTGGTCTCTAATCGATGTTGGTTTGTAACCTTTAACTCCTCAGCCACCCCGGCTGAGCCAAGGAGCTCATCCCAATTTATTCGTTCATCGAAAACACCCATTGTGGGGGGAGGAA
>JANHGB010029034.1:0-16784 GCA_026283785.1 Coracopsis vasa | reverse complement strand
TGGCACAGGGTGCCCAGAGAAGCTGTGGCTGCCCCATCCCTGGCAGTGTTCAAGGCCAGGTTGGACACAAGGGCTTGTAGCAACCTGCCCTAGTGGAAGGTGTCCCTGCCCATGGCAGGGGGTTGGAACTGGATGAGCTTTAAGGTCCTTTCACACCCAGACCATTCTGTGATTCTAGGATTCAATTCTATGTAATGAAGTCAGTTCTTAAAACTGTTGCTATTACAGGACCTGCCTTCCCCTTCCACAGAAACTGCTCAAGCCTTTGATTTCTTAGGTGCTAACCTGAGGCATGCTCTTTAAGGCTTATGTAGCTGAACATACAACTGCTGGAATTCAAGAAAAGCAGAATTAAAACTGAGATTATCATCAAAGATCAAGACAACCCTGACATCCCCATGTTACCCAAGAGATCACATAGAAGGCTTCACACTGAGCACAGGGAGAACTCACATAGTACTTTGTCCTAGTAAAAGAAACATGGCAGAGGAAATAACAGAGGGCAGGAACAGGAGTGGTAAGAGCGAAAAGGTGAGCAATATCTGGCAAAAGGCAAAAGTATTAAACATCTTTTGAGTGATGGCTTTGCAATATCAAATAAAGTCTTAGAGGCAAGTTACTGCCAAGGTGTTTGAAATTCAGAGGCTGGATCAGTGGTAGACACAGAACACTGGCTTCAAAAGGAAAGCGTTCTCAGTAAAAATGCATGGCTATCCTCAGTAACTCACAGAATGCAAGATAAAGAACATGACAGATCAGTACAACACATCACTGAAATGACTCCATTCCCAACCATATTAAACTTCCCACTTCATGTTCTTCTCAATAGGTAGCTTGGGAAGTTTCAAATACATTATTCACCTTTAATAAATCATTTCTGTCACGCAGAAGAATACATTACATAAATATATTATGAAATAATCAATTTCAAATAAACTAAGGGCTTACATCTAATGCAGCAGTAGGCTAACTGCTGCTTCAGAGCTAGTTTAACTTGACAGCCTTCAATCACTAAGAACCACATATATAACTTTCTATATTCCATCAATCCTAGTTTGGAAAAAGGCTTTTTAAAAAATAAGAGCCTACTTTACCTGAGACTTGCTGTAGTTCAGTAGAAAATGATTTCTCAGGCAATAGAAATAAAAGGCAGCTGTTGCTAGTAAATCAGGTGAATGAAGAGATGGAGTTACTTTTTTTTTTACATTATAAAGGGTTTAAAACTTACATCAAAATTGTTGAGAGCATAAGCCAGCTCTCCACCTCCACCCTGCTGCTGGGCAGCATCATCTGATGCAGTGGCTTGGGCTGCGTTGGAGATGCCTGTGACTGCCTGCTGAAGCTGTTTGTAGATCAAGTCCCTGTTAGCTTTGTAAGCAGCTACATCTGGGTGCTGCAGACAGGCCTGGGATGCTGTGTAAAGAATGGGAACGTTCTTCTGCAGGATTCCTCTGGCTGCTGCCATCTGATCACGGTGACCCACATCTTTCAATTCCTATCAGGAAAATTACAGGGGAAAAGAAAAGCATGAGAACATTCACAATTAACATCCATACACTGTCTCCCCACATCTTCAAAAGACAGGCAGGTTCTTTGCCTCGTACCCTCAAACCTAACTACCTTCTGACTGAATATTCCTATTCTTAAGGGCTCAACTAATTTCAAAACACAACAGCTTCATAAAGACAAAACCCAAAGTGGGCCATACCCAACTCCACAATTCAAAATCTGAGGTTGGATTTTTGTTCCTCTCCACCTCGGAGGACCAGCATTTTGAAAGCTGGTAACACCTGTAAAGCAGGATACAAGTTGCAAGCACATGTTTTCTCTCAACTTCTTCCAGTTTGCACAACATCTAAATAGTCACAAAGAAACCTAAATCCTCAAAACAGAGTAACTTAAGTTTTTAGGTAATTTAAGAACCAAACGAATTTTTAACTATCAAATGAACAAGAGGCTTCCCCTGCAATCCTGACTTGCACATAAGCAGCAAGATAATCTTTAAATCAAATTCAAAGACTCACAAACAGAATGTTTTCCTTAATCACACCTAGAAGATGGAGTTTACTCTCCTCAAGAGACCTGGGTACTTCACTTTAAAAGAACAAGTATATCATCTCTTCGACTTCTTGTTCATCTCCAATGAGACGAAATTAATCCAGTGACCGTAATTACCCCTACTTTAAGATCAGTGAGCAAGTCCAGATCAAACACCCACTGCTGCAATCCTCTAAAGCACCATCACCTCCACTTTGGAACAGAAGCACTATGATTAGATAAAGCTTCCGAGTCCAGCATGAGCAGTAAGTTTATAAAAGGAAGAATGAACAGCGGTTTTAGCAGTATCATAATTTCACCTCTTAAATCTAACGAAGAGGTGATGAAAAAGAGGACTGTCTTACTGAGAAAAGGAAAAATAATCTGACAGCTCTTCAGAATGAATGGGTAACATGTGACCTCTACAAGATACACACTAGGCAGGGAGGGCACTGCAAGCAGGCTTACAGATTTAATACAACCACTTCCCACAGTGTGGAACGATCCATCACAGAGCAATTTAAGAACATTTATTGCATTGCCATCCCAACCCTACTCGCATTTCCCACAATCAGATTTCAGATACATAACCAACTGGCCATCCATTTCAGACTGTACCCAGTTTATTTGCAGAGATGAATCTGTGCAAAAATCCCCCAAGCAGTGTCAGAGGTGCATAAGCAGTTTTGGTTTGCACATATCGGCAGAGCAAACAAACAAATGTTCTACAAGAATTATGCTGTTTGTGATAAATGGGCTGCCCACACCTCTGCTTGCTTTTGAGAACTTACCTACACAAGAATGAGTCACAACAGTGCTGTTGAACAAAACAAATTTTACATGCCATTTAAGGTTAAGCACAAGTTACCCAAACACAGAACACACACACCACACATAACATGCGATTTTAAAATCCCTTCTCAAACAGGTGTTTCAGTGCAAGACTAACCAGCACCAGCACCCACTCTCCTCTTGGAAACAGCTGTAATTCTGTGCTCAGCCAGGACTTTTGCTCCCTGTTTAAATGGACATGTTCCATCCATCTGTGCAAACCACAAAGACAGCATGGTCCAGTAGTGATTGCACAAGGCACTGAGCCACATCTCTGTTCTTTTCTTACCCACCCCTGCACTGCTTCAAAATGGGAAGTGCAAGTCTTGGGAAGCAGCATCTTATTAAGGTACTACAGCATTAGCATGAACAAATGCTAAGGTCCTTTCCAACCCTAACTATTCTATGACTATGATTCTACTAGAACAAATTCCATCAGAAGTACACTGAAGAAGCTGAACAGAAGCTGAGCAGACCTTCTGCTTATCAGGCAAGCTGAAACTCCTTAACCACAGCAGAGTGTAACACAAAACACTCAGCAAGTAAAAGTATCAGCAGCAATGGGTACTGTCCAAGAGCAGCAAGGCTGCCTTACTTTCTGATTTTGAAAAAGAAATAACATCCAGAAGAAAGAGCTGCCATCACTATACCTGTTGTCTTTTGGCTGCCATTATGTTAAGCTTGTCCACCTCTGGTTTAAGGGCTTTGTACTGGATACCCAAATCCTGCTCTGTGCCAGCATTTCTTAGTTTCAAGATACCTTCTTCCACCTAAAAGAAAATATATTAATATATTTTTTCCAAGTAATACAGTCAGCAGGTCAGGAAGCAATTCAGAATGTAGTTCATAGCAGACAAAGTCATCTTCCTCTGCCTCTTTTAATTTTTGGAGAAGGAGATACTTCAAGGGCTGATAGCACTGAAGGCTTAGCTTCTACTTCAGAGCCACCAGCTACTTGGCTACCAGAGGCACCCAAGTTCATGCATTTGAGAGAGTATGAAGGAGCCCAGAGCCCTCACAGAGCTGTGGCAGTGGCCATCGAAGAGCATGAGGAGAGTCCTCAAATCACTGCCACCCATGCAGGCTCAGTATCAGATCTCATTTCATTGCAAATTCTAACAAACCACCCACCCACCCTCTTGCTTGCAGGAAGATTACCTCAAATATTTCACATTCGTTTCATTTAGTCTACTGAAGCTACTCATCCCTACTAGCTCCAACGGAGTACTGGTTATAAGAAAGCCGAATTATTGCTTTAAGATGGAAAGTGCTGATAATCCCCTGCAGTTGCAGACCACAGTGCTAAAAGTTCAGGATAAAGTACAACACAATGTCAAAAGCTACTGACAATGAGTGTAAAAACAAGTGACAAACATCCACTGCACACGTTTTGCTCAGAGGAAAAACCCTAAAAACCTCCCTGCTCCAGAAGCGACCCATTGACAGTGCACACACCGGGGTCAGCACACATCATGAAACAAAGCCACTTGACAGGGCACGCCTGGCATACCCAGCACAGCAAAGTGGATCACAGCAGAAGAACTACACTTACTACTTTCAGTTGAACAAGCAGCTTGTAGACATCTGCCATGTCAGCCAAAATCAGCAGGCGGGTGACGGCGGAGAGGAGGGCGCGCGCCGCCCGGACCATGTTCCCGCGTTTGACAGAGGAGCAGGGGTCATCAGCAAACTCCCCCGAAGCGCTCTTCATCAGGTCACCTGCACAAGGGGAGGAGAAGGTCTCACTTCAGAAACACTGTGTGATGTGAAAAGGGCTGTAAGGATTCCTGAGCAAGCATTCCAAGTCTTGAAACAGAAAGCGGCTGCTTAAATACAGCCAGCAATTAAGATTGCATGTAGCTGCCTCTAAGTATGGTTACCACATGGTATCAGGAAAGAGGGGCTTGTGCAAGGAGGAAGGGTTGGGAAATAACATTTTGGTCCTTATTTCGGACTGTAAAGGTGTTTTAACATGCCAGAATCCTCTGGAGACACAAATTCAGCCATGCCTTTGCTATTCCATGTAGGACTGCAGCTCTTTCACAAACTACAATGCTCTCAAAGCTTATACAAAAGCTCCGAGTTGTGTGCGTGTAGGAGTTAAGCAGAAAGCAGCAGAAAGTACTGTAACCACCCAAGGAAACGCCGCAGCTCATGGGACTGTAAACAACTCGGAGCAATGACCTGGCTGGATGTGCCCTGGGTTTGCATTCAAAGCAAGGCACTGCTGAGTAAAACGCTTCAGCGTTTCATAGCCCGTGGCTCTGCATCTGGTGCAGAAAGAAAGAATTTGGGTTTCAGATGGTAACAATGCAATTGGTTAACGATAAAAAGCAAAGGCCATTTTACACAGCTACAGAAATTCCTCCAGAAGGCATTCAGAAAGCATGAAAGTAATGTCTGCATATAGTCAGAGGAGTAAATTTTGGATTTCTCCCCCTCCTTTCCAGGGCAGCACTTTGCTTCCAGTACCACAGCTCCTACACTGTAGCAAGTTCTGGAATCCACATTATTATTCTTGGATCTCTTTGCATTTCAGAAACATTTGGTAAACAGTTAGGATTTAGTTTAGAAAATGCTAGGTACCCAAGGCCAAAGATTTGTGGGCAGCTGGAAATGACCTGAAAGCAGGTGAACTGTGTTAGAACCTACTGCTGTGTCAGGGGCTTCCCAAGTCTGTATGAAAAAGCATCCATATGGCCAATCACCACAACAGAAGTAGTACATCTCAGAGAAGAGAAGAACCTGAAGCAGTCCTTCACAAGTGAAAGCTGATAGTGCCACCCGTGGAGCCCACTACACAAAATGGGGCTTAATTTGCACCAAAATCTCAAGATGAGCAGTGGCATCATCCTGCCCACAGCCTGCAGCCAGTGCAGCATATCCCCAGTATGGGAAGTGCTTCAATTTTAATGACTTTTTATTTTAATCTACTATTTTAATTACACAACAATACCTACAACTGGAGAGCCTGGGGTTAACCATGCCCACACTTACCATCAACAATTAATCTCTCGCCCTGCAAGTTTCTAGCACCAAAGGCTCTCCACCTTCGCAGCTAAATACAGCCCAAACACAGCTGCCAGCCTGCCCAAGCAACTACACCAAGATACTCAATTTTGTTCACATGCTCCCTCCTATGTAACACCCTTCCATCATCTTAAATAATACGAAGTGTGGCATATAACATTTTCAGATAAAAAATATGCTACTTCAGTACTGTGACAGATGAAAAGAGCTTCTGTCCAACCACATTCCAGCTATGACTATCAATCCAAAGCTATCCCTTACCCAACTTGGAGGAACACAACTCTATTTTAACAAGTGTTGAGAGCCTCAGATTTCCAGATGGGTGAAAGACGACACGTCTCCAATGCTGAAAAACTGCAACCAGCCGTGAGATTCTAAACCCCCTACACAGCTGACATGACCCTTTCTTTATTCCTTCTGGAAGAGGATAATAATAGTGAAACTTATGTCACGGCCACAGTATGAAATCTATTAACAATGTCAGGATTTAAGGATATGTGCCAGAACCAAAATTCACTATAAATATTTCCTCCCTTATTTACTTCTATGTCAAATTCCCCACATTTCCAACTCCCAAAAGAGACGAATGTTGTTTTCATTTATTTCCTATTTAAAACAATTTAGGGAGGTGGCCACCCGCTTCCTCCAAATCTCAGAAATTGCTAACAAGGTTAAACCCCAAAATTATCCTCTACCCGTCTCTGAAATTGCAACCTTACAAGCCAGTCCTGAAATAAAATGCTATTCCTTTTTATTTTAAGGACAGCCTTGAAAAGATTGAGTGAGTTTCAAACAGCTTGTCAGGGTGTCAAAAAGATAACCAGCTTCCCAGAATTAAAGGAAGATTATATTTAAAGTTGTTGCATATAGATTTTTTCCTGCAAATTAAAAGAAAGCTTGTTTCAGGCTTCTTTTACAACAAAGAAGCAACATGGGGCAGTTATTTTAGCTAGAATCAAAGGGAACTCTGCCCTAAGTGTAAGTGCATACTTACTGCGCTAAGTGCACACATTAGTAGTTCAAACTGGATCAGCCATCACCCTCTCATTGTCAAATGTGAACCAGAGGTAAAATGCAAGTTTGAAAGCAGGATTTCAAGAGTTAAAAGAAAATAGACTGCAGAAGAGTCAGACTATGAGACTGATTATACAGCTGGTACAAATTCTTATATGAGGAATCTGTTTTTCCAATATAACCTTAGATTTCCACCAGATATTATAAGGGAAAGATAATAAAACAGAGTTGAGAAAAGAAGAGGCAATGGTAGTCACCCTACGATCTTGTCAATAAAGCACTAAGAATTCAATTAAATCTAATGGAACAAAGCCCATTTCAGAAATAGTAAGATTTTAGTCCATGAAAAGAAAATTACCATTTTCTAGTCTCATTTCCACCATGCCCACAGGGTCTGACAGCACTTTCAGGCAGCACTATTAATCCTCCTCAGCAGCACAGTACACACTGACCATGTCAGAGAGGGCTTGCTTTGTATCAACTCCAACAGGGAAGTAGCAGGGAAGACAGGCACGGCAAGGCCTAGGACTCCCACAGTCACTGATGCTTTTCTTCCCAAGCCAGAACTTTGTGTCCTCACATAGAACAAATCATACAATCACAGAGCAGTTAGGGTTGGAAGGGACCTTAAAGCGAATCCAGTTCCAACCCTCTGCCACAGACAACATCACCTTCCACAAGACCAGGTTGCTCCAAGCCTCGTGCAGCCTGGCCTTGAACACTGCCGTGGATGGGGCAGCCACAGCTTCTCCTGGCAACCTGCGCCAATGGCATCACCTTGAAGGGTCCATCACTTGTACCATTCAGCACCTTCCAGTTCAAAGCCTATCTCCAGGCTGCTTTGCTGGCAGCATTATAAATACAATTCCGCCATCAGGACGTAGTTCTACCTGCTACTCCTCATCAAACAAAGGTAAGCATGAAATCAGAGTTTCAAGACCCTACTATTCTGGACACTGAAGTGCTATCTTACCACTAATACCACCTTCAATGTTCATCATGTGTCACAATAAGCTGCTGTTGCTTTCTACAATAAAGGACAAGCCCAGCAACTCCTTTTGCTGTATCAACACTGGAGTTGATACTTATGGCAAAAAAAGGTTTGTGAATTTCTTAATCTCATCTTCAATTAAATCCATATACTGCCTACAACACTCCTACAGTTTGACAAGAGCTTTCTCAGAGCTCCCTTAGCTTATGGGTTTTCAAAGATCTCAAGCCTTTGACTAGAGAATTATTTCTGATACAAGTGGTACACTCCTAAGACATTTTTCTTGCAGGAAAACAACTCAGAACTCTTTACTGCCTTCCATGAAATCAAGCTCGATGGTTACAACAGAATTCAGTCTTTAAGGTCAAGTTACTCTGCAACTGGCCTCCTCCTGTTCCTTGGAACTCTTTAAGCCATGCATCTTGTGTGAAGGACAGCTGAAAAAACATTTTATGCTTCCAGAATCTGCCTCACTGCTAAATTCTGGAGAAAGCTTCCTTCAAACACGGGGTGGAAAGACACCACACTGCATCAGGAGGTTCACTCCCTCACATTTGCAACTGTGAAACACGATCAAAGTCCACAGGATTCACAAGAGCATTCAGACATTCTCTTATTGCAAACCCTAAGCACAGGCTAAAGCTTTTTAATTTTAAGCTGTAATTTTTGCTCTTTCATGTAAAATTACCATAGGCAGAAACACAACAGTAAGAGCATAGCTAATAGCCTGGATCCTTACACTAGCGCACAGATAAAACTACAGGCACCAGTAGTGCAAGAAAATAGGAACAGCCTGGTCAGCTTGACCTGAAAGAAATCTCCCTCTTGACCACAGAGTTTGCAAGCTGTCTTGGTGCCAAGCACCTGGGTAAGAAACCAGTTCAGTCCCAAAGCCCTCCCAACAGCACCAGAAGAGCCAATCATTTCAACGTACAGTGAACTTCATGCTTCATAACAAAGTAAAACCCTACAAACAACTTTCAACAGGGAAAGTAAGACTGGGCAAGACCAATATTGCCCCTTTTACCACCTAACAAAATTCCAATGGCAGAAATTAACTCCACAAACACCATTAGGATGCTGAAATCCAAGACATCCCCATCAGACTTTTTCCCAGTGCTGTCTCCTCTATAACCACAGCAGGATCTATTCTGAAAAACATTTTGGCTTTGTCTCCGCTATTCTGTTCAAAACTGTAAGAAGTTTCACTACTTGAAAAGAAGTCAAAAGTCCAAAGCTTTAAAGGGCCAGGAACCTTACTTCAGGATATTTTATGAACTTGTTTAATATTTAAAGCAAGCTGTAATTTATTCTTCCACTGTAAAAAAAAAATCAAGATGACTCTGAAGATCCACTTACACTGATTTAGTATGTAGCAGTGCTATCATTCATTCTAAATAACTCTTTCCCCTTCTTTGTTTTTACCCCCAACAAATGGGATTTTAGGAACAAGTGTACTCACTGAAGTCATACACCCTCTCCATCATCTTCTCGCTAGGCTAAAAAAAACCACTTTAATTTCCTCTGATGGGAGAAGTTATCTATTGTCCTAATCATCTTCATAACCCCTGCCTGCATTCATTCATCTTTTTTTATTATGGTAACTAAACCGCTCCCTGGTCTAAATAGAGGCATTATTAATTCTATTCTCCTGTCTTCTGCTAAAGATAAATGGTGCTGTACATCTACAATCCCACTGCTGCTGTTAGACACACAGATGCTGCCAGTTCACCATCACCCTGCTGCTGACCATGACGCCCAGGTTCTTCCCTCTGCTTTTGCCTCCATGGCAAAAGGGGGATAACAGCACCAATATCTGCAAGTTTTGCTAAGCACATACACAGGCTTTGTACTACACTTCCCTCATGTCTGCCATTCATGGATTCAAGTGGTCTACCGCAATCCTGGAAGCGCTTCCGAAGTGCACAGACTATATACAAACATGTATCTTGAGATTCTGTAGCTCTTTGCTTTTATTAGCACTAGGAGAGCTGCAATTCTCCCCTGGGCATGGGAGGCAATCAGAATTCCCTCTGTTGTATCTCATTTTTCATCATTTGCTTCTAATTTCCTCAAAGATTGGTTTGCTTTTTAATTTCCTCACAAAGAGTTGCTAAGCTAAACCTGACCAGACACTGGCACCATGACAGGGCACAGGCTTTTAGCCCTGGTTGTACTGCCCCAGCAGCCCAGCGTGCTGTCAGTCCATCCCACAACCAATTGTGGCACCAGTTTTGTTCAGGCAACCCTTCAAGTCTAACCCTCATGCACCCAGCTTCAGAAAGCAGGTCTGGCTATCTTCTCTATGCACCAGATCTCATGCAAACTGCAAACAGTACAAACAGAGAAAAAAGTGAAATGACATTAAGGTGGAAGGTTATTCCACTCCAGCATCACCCAGCTATGAACTCCACCTCCTCTGTCACAAGCTCAACAGAGCAGGGAGGTTTGAGACTACATGTAGACTGATGCCAAAGGAGGGGTCAAAAAGCAAGTGAAAGGGTCATCCTGAAGGTTTTTGTATTACAGTCTTCCCTTCCTACCAGCTTCTCACTGTAAATGCAGCTACAAACTCAGCTAACAGAACTCAATCCTGAGGACTGAGTACAGCTCCCTCACTCACTACTATCACAAGAGTCTTTTGAAGGAGCTCATCTGAGCTCTGACTCAATTCTGAGCAGCGAACAAGGACCAAGAATTAAAGGCTTCAAGACAAAGCTTTGGTTTCTTTGCTGCTGGTGGTGGTTGTTCAATTAAGCCAACTCAATTAGCCCCTTATACTGCAGCCTTCTTATGCTGATCTTTCTTTGGTCTGTCAACCAGGCTCATCCAGAACTTAGAACCATTTTCAAGTAATACTTCATCACTCTGCAGCTTCACTATGAACAAGTAATTAATGCTAATGAGCTTTCCTTTTCTTGCAGCAGCAGCCGTCACCATTAATACCAGTTGACTGAGTTTCACTGAAGCATAGAAAAGGCTCATGCCTGGAAGAATGATAGATGATTTATGAGCAACAATATTTACTAGTGTGTATTTTAGAGTAAGCCAGCTCCATCGGCTTTTCTTGCAGGTCTTCTCCAAGAAAGTAAAAAAGAAAATTATAAAAATCAACACTAGATGATGTGGGGGAGGAAGCTGGAATATTTAGTCAAGGTCCTCGCGTTCTGTTTGTTGCTGTTTGCATTTTGCATACTGGAGACACCAGGCTCTGTCAAGTCAACACTCAGCTCTTCCTCCTACAATGCTGTTTGTATGCATGCAAATATTGAAGAAGTTATTGATATATTTAAGATGTAGTTCCAGAACATTTACAGAAATGGGGAGGGAAGTTTACTTTTTAGCCTAAACTGAGTTTTAAATGCTCTTCAAAGAATCAGCCCTTCTGCTTCTCTTCTCATTTTCTATCTGGGACACCCAGTTTTCCAGTTCATATTACTCCTCAAGGAAGACAGTAAGATAAGCCAAGAATATACATAAGCAGAGAGGTACAGAGTCATCAGAAATAACAGCAAAAGGGAAACGAGAAATCAGAGGAAGTTCAACTTGCTCTGAAAATCCAGAGCTTTACAAGGTACCAGATACATAACTCTTACCTTGCTTACGAACATCTTCCACAGCTGCTACCAGCTCCTCCTTAAGGAACTGGCTCTCTTTTGCAATTTTATCTCCTTTCTCCAGGAAATTCTCTGTTGCTTGTTCAACCGAAGCAGCCAGAACATGGGCCTTTTTAGAACGCCCTCGCTTTTTATTAGAGGGGCCCTTGTTGCTGGTGTTAACCAGTGTTGTTACCTAAAGATATAAATGGAAGGGAAAAAACAAAACCAAAAAGAACAAATTAGAAGTTCATCAATTTGACAGCAAGGCCACATGTATTTTTACCTGCAGTACTGCCAGCTCCAAAGGTTAAACCCAAACAAGTGTTTCCACATTACCATGCTCCTTTATTCCTCAGATGAGCACTATAAATTCAGTTAAACTGCTTATAGATTTTTCTTAACAGCAGCAGACCCAAAAACTTGATTTGAAGTATTGAGAGCTATTTGTATTTTTGACCAACAGCAATCTCACCAACAGGCCAGAGCTATTTGGCACCACATAAAGAGAGACTAAGCTGGGGATAATTAGTTTGGGATAGCTTTCCAGGCAAAAAAAAGACCCCAAACAAGGCTGAAGCCATTATCTACAGAAATCTAGCACCACAGTATCCTTCCAGTCCAAAACAATACTACAGCCAATGGACAAAATGCAGAGTGAAGGACTTCCTAGAGCTCATTACTTCCCTAAAACAACCAAAGTGGAACTCTCTCAATCCTTCTGCAGATATTATTTCCAAATTCTATGTTTTAGACTGAAACGCTGCTAGGAGCTGGTCTTCAGTGGCCAGATGACCACCAGGTACTCCCTTAGCATCCTTAGGGATCAGGATCCATTCTCTTCAGACTGATGTCACAAAATCCATGTGCACTTTCCCATTTGCATCCCCCCCTCCCTTTTGCGTTGAATCTAGGAAAAACGCATTCAAAGGTACTTCAGAGGGACATTAAATTACAATACTAATAATATAGCCCAAGGACTGCTGACATAAATGTCCTCAGAGCTGAATCCATCTTCTCAGAAGGTTGATTCAGAGAGGGAAAGCCATCAGCTGGGAATATCACTGTCGGTTAATTGGGAGCATTTGTACTGGGTAGTCTCAGTTCATCATGTAATACAAATAAAGAACAAGTTACAGCAAGGCAATTTACTCTATTTTCCTCTCTGTCTTTTGCCAGTCACATCATCCTCAAAATTTGGGACTGCCTGTTGTGCTACTTGAGGAACAAGTCCCAGACACTGGACCTGGACAAAGAGGTCCTATAAACACGTTTGCTCAGTTAACTTTGTGAAACTGGGACAATTTCTCTTAAGGAAAGACTCCACCAGTACCTCAGGCTAGAAAGCTATGTAGTAGATCATCCAACAGCACATCTCAGTATCTAGAGGGAGCAAACAGCAGGTAAGGACAGCAGCTTCGTGATTAAAGGGATATTAACACTGGAAGCAGAACTTGATGGTTGCAGTCCGTGCTTCGCAGGAGTTGTGTCCAGTTCATTGTCAGTTTAAAACTTTCAGATTTCAGGAAAACAATGCTAAAAAGGATGAGTTAACCATCTCCAGTGCACCTTCTCTTCGAGACCTCCAAGAAAATCTCTTCCAAGAACCTTCACAGCTTACATTTACAAGACTTACTCTAGCCTCCCCTCATTCCTCAGTGCATGTCACTCAACATTATACACCATAATAAGCTTTTATTCACAAAACCAGCATAACATGTAGGCAGAAATTTAAAGCAAGCATATCTTTTACAAGATATACTGAAACTGTAACAAAGGCTTATAAGGTCACCCCTGAGCCTTCTCTTCTTCAGGCTGAACAAGCCCAGCTTTTTAAAGACTCAACAAATAAGCAGCACACCACCCAAAACACAGGTGAGAACCAGCCTAGCAGCAAGGGAACATTAGTTACTCATATGCATTTCTGCACTTCGAATCAAAATACCATGTCGTACGGGGTAGTGAAGCAGCAAAATCTTTCTACACTCGCCCAGTAACTCCATCACAATAAAACTGTACAAAAATTACTTGTACACTTCTCTCCACCTTTAGATTTGTAGGGGTTTTACTTCTAGAATTTAGGCTTTGAAAGTTACTTAACCGAAATAATACAGGTTTTTCCCCTTTTTTTCCTACCTGTGTAACAAGAGGCTCAAGTAGTCTTTCAACTGCCAGTGTTCTTATCTCCAAGCTTTTGGGGTCCCATTTGAAGTTAACGTTGCCTGCAGTAACAGCAGTCATTTCTAGAAAAAGAAGAGAGCTACATGAATACAACTTTATTATTATTAATACTGCTGTAAAATATTTTAAAATGAGTTAAAGTGAAGGCTATTTAACACACAGCACATCCATTTGGTGTAAGTTAAGGTTATACTGTCTCTGGAAATACCAGGTTTGGTTCAGCTGGCAATAGTTTAAAAAGCTGCCTTGTATGACAATATACAGACATAACCATGTTCTGTTTAGAAAATAAAAACAAGACCAAGTAAAAACTCACCAAAACCTACTCAGAAGTCACAATATTTTATCAGAGCAATGATGAGCTGGGCAACGACAAAACAGTCTGCTCCTCAGTGGTCCCCAACCAATGGGAAAGGGCCTCACAGGCACCAGGGGCACATTACCCATGCAACTGGAGGCTAAGGAAGCAATCCCTTCCAAATCCCTGCTGCCTCCCTCCAAGAGGGCTCTCCTGTGGCCCCAGTCCAGCTGGGATACGCAGCCCAAGGTCTTGAGGGAGCAGAAGGGAATACCTCAACAGTATCATTAAGCTGCCACTGTTCTCAGCTCCACCATCAAGTGCTGCTACAAATGCTTTGTCAAACCAGGAGCCAGGTTCTAATTTAATTCACTCCTCCTACATCCAATTCACCTTTGGAAGTACAAAGATAAAATCATGAATATAAGCCTTATAAAGCCAGAAAATCCAGTTGGTTCATATTTAGCAGCTCACGTATCTATTACACTTCCCCTTAACATTTACATAGGAGGAAAAAGCAAATTTGCATGAAGAGATCTGTTAAAAGCTGTCACTGAGCTGTTCCTGCCCGTTACAGTTTTATATCAACATCCCAATGGAACAGCAAATATGATTACGGGGAAAGTTGTGAAACTACTAAAATAGCTCTGCTTTTGAAAGCAGTAAAAGAATTAAAAATTATGAACTACCACCACAACCACCATTACCGTAACACTGTGATGCTGTACTGCACAAAGGAACAACCAGAACCATCATCTCAGTTTCAAAATGGACTTAAAAGTACGCAGGTGCATAAAACCAGTTCATACCACTTCAGACTTAATAGATTCCAGATCTTCCTGCTTTTGGTTACCCTCAAAATTCAAGATTAGACTAAACCCACGTTGTAACTTTTTATTTTTAAAAACCCCAGGAAGAGAACTACATTTCCAAAGTCTCCTTCCACCCCTTCTCCTAAGCACCTACTGCTAAAGTTGTATTAAAGCTTTTATCAGCTATATAAAGCCAGTATCTTTAAACCTTGCTCTGGTCAGGATGTCGCCTGCTCAGGATCCCCACAGACAGATTGCTCTGACAGCACCAGATGTCCCCGAGCTGCCAGCAGAGCACAACATCCCATTGTTTTTAAGCAGGAGGCAAGGCGCTAATTTTGGTCACAAGCAATGTTGAGGACACATACCAACAACCAACCGTTTCATACCAGCACTCCAACACTAACAGTTAAACATGCAGAAACATCACAGCCCTGGCTGCTTGTTTCCCATTGAAGAATAAAACTTCTCAGGCAGGCACTCAAGAAGCTCGGCCTAAAAGGACATGAAGAAGCCAGACCATCATCACAGAATCATATCAGTTTGGCTTGGAAAGGACCCTGAAGCTCCTTCAGTTCCAACCTCCTGTCACAGGCATGGACACCTTCCACTAGACCAGGCTGCTCCAAGCCCCATCACCTGGCTTCACTTAAAGGCACCTCCAGCCATGTCATAAGCTTTCACACCACGGACATGAATCAATAGCTGAAGTACTCACTACACTGCTGAAAGCAGACCTTTGCCCTGCAAAGCCTACATGCTGTCTAACGCTGAAATACAACTTTGCAAGGTGCAAAGTGGGAATTTTTCACCTCACCTGCATTCAGCGTTCCACTTACACCCACACTGAAGAGAAAGAACTCAACAAGCTGAAAGCTTGAAAAGAGAATAGGAATAGACTGATCCATGCTAGCATACACAGAACATTTCTGACTGGTTTAAATCAAAAAGCTTGAAGGTGCCGATGAAGGGTCCCGGCTTCCGCAGCTGCGGAGACCCCCAGTGAGCTGAGAGCAGGAAGGTGGAGGACGGCCACCTCCTCCTCCTCTCCCTCCCTCTGATGCTTCCCACTAAGCCCTGTGAAGTCACTGATTATCCTTCTACCCCAATCACCCCCTTCCTCTTCTGCTGGTCCAGCTCTGCCCTAGCTTGTGCTGCAGCCCAGACGCTGGCAGAGGGTGAGCCGTTAAGTGCCCTACACCCGCAGCAACATCCCACCTCAGCAAGGAATTACACTGGTTTATTCCCTCCTGATTAGATAGGGGTGAACACTTCCTACATAAGAAGCCAAGAAAAATACACTGAAAGATTTTATGGTTTCTGAGAAAACATAACCAGGGCTCTGGAAAGCCCATTAGGTTTCTAGCTAAAAGCTGTTTCTATGTATTTAATTCTGTTATACCTCTTGCAGAAACAAAGTGCAGGACGAGGTACCCATGAGAAGATACATTAATTGTATTAGTAAGATAATGAAGGCAATTCATCTGAAAACACGTTAGTATGATAGCTCACAAATTGGCCAAAAGTAATGGTCTATAAAACCACTTAGTACGAACGTTACTGAAATTTATCTAAAAAACATAACTTGATATCAAATACACTGTTTGGCAGCATGGGTATCATTTGTACATTGCTGTAAATATGTTTATTCAATTAAATGCTTGTGAAGAACACATAAACAGGCCACAGCTTACAAATGTGTGTGAGAATGAATGGGGCTGGTGTAAAGGATAAAAGGACAACTGTCATGGACACACTGAAGCAGGGCTGCACTCTCACCAAGAGAACCCTGTGGAATTCTCCTTGTTGCTTAAAACACACTCTTCCAATACCTGAAGAGGGCCTAAAATAACTGCAACTATCTGGACAATAGGGCAAAGGGGAACAGCTTTAACCTGCCAGAGGGGAGACTGAGATGAGTTCTTAGGCAGAAGCTCTTCCCTGTGAGGGTGCTGAGGCGCTGGCACAGGGTGCCCAGAGAAGCTGTGGCTGCC
>JANHGB010029030.1:20736-34815 GCA_026283785.1 Coracopsis vasa | reverse complement strand
TCACTGGAGTTATCCCAGTGTCCGTTTACATGAAAGGAAGCTCAGATGAGAAGTCCAGGCAGCACTAGAAGAGACTGTTCTCCTGCCTGGACATGGGACAAAAGTTTTATTTTTGCTGTTTTCTCACCTTCCTGGAAGTGGTGCTTCAGACCTGGATGTCAGGAGCAGATGAGTTCAATTATCCCATTTGGGTTTGTTTGTCCTAACTCCCAACACATCAGGCTCAGTGTGGCCCAAAGCAGTCCTTTCTCACCACCACCAAACGCCTGATGAGCAGCTGCTCATAGTCAGAGAAATATATACTCCTACATTGTGCTCATTAAAACCAGCACCTGCTTGGGCAGGAAGTGGAGTGCCACACACTCGTGGTAGCCCTGAGTGCCCAGCCTTTGAACTCTTTGTATCCTGCTGCCCTAAACCCAAGCTCCCTGCGTTGCCGCTCCCCATGCACCATCTCCTCTCCATTTCAGTGACTGCAGAGAACTTCTCCCAGCCTGCCCCTGCTGGGTCATCATCCCCTTTCCTTTTCCCATATCCAGCATGCCCCATTTTCCATCCCCACTCAGCACCTTTTTCCCCTCCCTCCATTACCACCATACCTCTCGCCAGAGACCTCCCAACCCTCTATTCCTCCTTTGCCCTTACAAGAGGTATTTCTTTGTCTTCTCTCCAAAGCAGTTTCCTTCCCCTTGTACCACATACCTTCCCTGCATTTTTTCCAGGCCAGGATTCTCCCTTTCCTACCCATGGAAGGAGCTGGATGCACATCAAAATTGCTCTATGCTGGTCTGGAATCCAGGCAGTTCTCACCACCCCACCCTTTGGGGAGGAAGGCACATAGCTATCGAGATGCCAGTACCCCACTGTATGAGTAAGAGTCACCCAGGAGATCAACACTAAGCTGAGGACGTGAGTAAAATAGGCAGCAGCTTTTGCCCTCCACCTATCACTTGGGTTTCTGGTTTCTCCCCTTTGATCAACACATGCAACTTGCTTTGGAAAGCCCTGCAAAGGTAGGGAAGAAGGAAAGGAACTGTTCCTGGCAAGAAAAGCTAAAGAAGAATAAAGGCAAAGACAGCCTCTGACATGAAGTAGGTAAATTAGAGGTGGGGAAGGAAAAGGTACCAACACACACACCCTCCTTCCCCGTAGGGTACTAGTTGGAGGAAAGCAGCCGTATGGAAAATGGGCCTGTGCAGAGTATTTGGCTATGACAAGGACTTTTCTTTTATAGGAGAAGGGAATGGGGAGACACATGGTCTCTGCCAGGAAAGGATGAATAGGCAACCCTGGAAGAGCAGGGACAAGGATTATTGCCCAGCCCTGGGAACTGCTGCCTAAAACATTCTTGTGATTCCCTAATTGATTGGACATGGCATTCAAAAGAGCACATTACAGAAAAGCAAGACACAAAAATGGTATCAAACCTAGCAAAAGGCTGTCTCAAGCCCAGCCAACGATGAATTAGCTGGGTACAGCACTTTGAAAAATGGCAAGTGCCATAAAAGTAGTAGCATTATTATAGCATTATTAAGAAGATACTTCTTAGCAGACAGGAGCTTGGCACGGTCTGTCTAGACGGGTGGATGGGTTTGGAGTCAAACTGATTTTTTATTTTTTTTTATTATTATTACCGTATCCACTTCCATTTATTAAAAGCAAACTGTTCTGCCCATGACTCATGCAGCTTAGCTTTCTGCATGGCAACGAAACAAAATTCTCATAATTAAGAGCGATCACTGTGAGACAGCAAATGAAGGTAAGATTTGGAAATCAGACCAAATCTTCTATTTCTGTCTTCCCCTACTGCAAACATAAGGCCCACAGACCTCTAATTAGCCAATATTACCACTGCCTTCAAATATGTGAGTAGTAAACCTTCAGGTGAGATATCCCTTAGTGTAACTCAGTGACACAGCAGGTCAGATTGACTCTTGACCTCAGTGCAGGGATTTATTTGGTCTGTCATTTGAAGTAAGTCTCGCTCTGCCAGACAGTGCCAAATCCACCCCTTTTTAAGATTACTGAAGAAACAATCAGTACATTTGGCCCCAGTGCTTCTGCAACTGAAATCCTGCCTATATAAGATTTACTGCAATTAATTCAGCACTGCCCTTTGCCACTTTCATATCTGTAGCTGCTTTCTGGCTGAGAGCATTAACTGGATTATTAAGCAATTACCACCTGCTGCAGCTCTCCAGCCCCCATTATAAACCAAAGGTAACCAAATTTTATGGATATATGATGCTTTGGGATGTACCTGAGGCTGTGCTGCAAACAGACAAGAATTAGTTTTCAGATAGAGTAATAAACTGAAGCTTTTAATCTCACTTAAGGTTTTAATTTTGAATTTATTTTGTCTATGCATAGTCCTTAATATGGTTTAACTGTACTCTGATTTAATATACACTGAGTATAGGAAACAGAAAATACAGAAGATACACAACGTGCAGTTAACACCAATTTATTTTAATTTAAGTAGGGTTCCTAAACAGCATAGTGGTGAGAGAGGCAAGGACAGCTCTCATTTTCTATCAGCAGCTCTAGGATTCAGAGCTTCCTAGATGGCAACCACCTCTATCAAGGTCACCAAAGACCACCTTCCTTTACTGGGGTGCTTTTTGTTGAGTCCATCAATTTCAGTCCATGAAATTGTGTCTTTTTTTTCCTCATTCCCACAGTGCATGGTGCTTTGCCCTACTTGTGGTGTGTCAAGCAGGAAAGCAGATACCTTCTTTCCCTCTTTTCCATGCCATTAAACCCGGTGTGGCATTTTAGTTACCAAACTATCTCAAACTCTTCCACGTCTTCTTTTCATGAAGCATCTAACTGAGAGAAGTACTTAATGAGGAATTTACATTGAGCATAAGCATAAGTCTTACTGACTTGAAGGAGAATCAATGCTCATATTTGTTAAGTACTATCAGAAATAGAAACACCATCCTGAATAATAACCGCCTTCTACAAATCCCTTTATAAGATACCTTTTCCTCCTATCACCTATAATTAAATGTCTCTCAGCAGCCAGGTTAATAGGTTTGGCCCCCAACTGCTTTTATATCATTTGTCTTTGCAAGCTGCATGATTTACCAGGGAGGAAGGCACTTTAATGAGTGTTTGTATAGCACCCAACACAGTTCACCTCTCATCTTAATGAAGGTTAATAGCAATCAAGAGAAGCACTAGTAGATTCTTATTTAAAGTACAATGAATGCTTGTGCTTGTCATAATACTAAAGTGTTATTAAGAAAAGGTAAGCAGGCCTGCCCACGAATGAACCCATTTATCCTATATCTGCATTGGCTCTCAGTTACACATGCTAACATGTCAGAGGCTGTTTTCTTTAATGGTTGAAAGATTACTTTAGTTCCAAGGATTCCTTAGAATTAAAACATTTCTAACCTGGCATGTCTAAAGAAGAAGTTTAGGTTACTTGGCTATCCTTCCTGTCAAACAACCCCTCTCAATTTTTATTCTCCCAGAGTACCAGAAGAGAACAAAAACCGCATCTGATGCTTCACAGTAAGTGAACTTTACTCACAGAAAGGGAAAGGACTGGTGGTTTTAATCTACCGAATATGCTTATTGAAGAAAACAAGAAAGCAAAACCCCACAATAGACAGTGCAATTTCTCTGTCTCTAGTTAGAAAAGTGAGTATTTGTTCCCAGTATGCTGCCTCCTCTTGCTATTACTTCTTTTCTTGCACAATATTTTAACAGCGAAGTAGCTGCTCTTCACAAACCAAGGACACGGTTCTGTGTCCATGCTGCACCTGGCTGCTCCAAGCCCATCCAGCCAAACACAGCCCTTGCTCCTTGCACCCTGTCCCCATTCCACATTCCGCCATGTTTTACCTGACAGTTACATGTCTGAAGTACCAACAGGAGAAAAGTCTACATCTTCCCCACCATTTCCTGGCTGCTCCTTCCCACCTCCATCCTGCCCCTGTCACCAAGCTACTAGAAGCATTTATTAAGGCCATGGGAAGAAGTAGGCAAACCAATCTGAGTTAAAACTAAAAAGGGAGGAGAGAGAATCATATAACAGACTCATAGAATAGTCAGGACAAATCTGATCAATTCCTCACCACGATTCCCCATGAGATCTCATCAGTATGAGACTGAAAAGCAGGCAGTGTGGTGTGACATGAGAAGTGGGGATGACGGCAGAGTCATACCACCACCTCTTCTGGTCACGCCAGCCTGTGCTGGTGTCAGAATGTAGTGCTGGCCACCAGCCTTTATTTATGTGAGCAACTGCTCAAAATGATACCCCTAGCTTTCAGCCGCTGCTGGACTGGGCTCCCAGGGACCAGTCCACCTTTGCCTAACAGACAGCCTCTGAGCACAGCCAGGAGCTCCTCCACCTTATGTTCATAGCTGGTTAGACACTTTCAAAATGCACTGCTTTTAAAAAACATGCTCTAATTCAGTACACAGTTTAAGTCTCACACTGAGTTGATGGGATGCTGCCAGTAAAACTGAATTGAAGGTAGTGAGGAGAAACCCATCCTTTCCTTCTGCTTTGACAGCTTACCCTGCAACTCACTCTCAGTACTCATGGAGAAAAATCAGGGGTACCAACCCAGGATCTTTGTGTCTTTCCCTCGGCAAATATACTGGCATACCCTAAAGGTAGGTGCCCTGTGTGCACCCAGCATATTGTATCCTGGGATAGAAAAGTAGCAAAAAGTCACACTCCGCTGGTTTCTTTCTACCTACCATACAGCTAATTGCTTACTGGACACAGACCTTCAAAACAACCCCAGGGGATCTGGGTTTGTATCTTTGAAGAGCAATTCTCTCAATAGCATGAAAACGTTACTATTACATTAAAAAGGGGGGGAGGGGTGCAATCACCTTCAACTCACAACTTTAAGCTAAACAAATTTCACTCACACAAGTGACAAGTTATATGTATTTGTCCCCTAGGCACCGAAAAATATCCAAGGCAGGCATCTCAGCCTCTTACCCTCATAAAAGCTTTTTACACTTTGCAAATAATGAGTATCACGAACAGCCTCTCACAGTGCAAATGTTTAATTTACCACACATCTCCTGAACCAATAATTTTAGGACCGGGTTTGCTCAGTTGCCACTGGCTTGCTCCCGTCAGCTCCCAGTATGCAAACATCTGTCCAGCTGCTCCCTGAGAGACACATGCACAGCCTAAAGTTGCCAAGCAACATCCTCGATGCCTTAAGCATCGGGCCAGCTTGCCTGCTTTAAGAAAGTAACTGAGAAAAAAGGCCAGTAGGAAAGCACAGGCTTACGTAAGGACCCTGCATTTAGAAGAGGTGCTCTGCCTCTTTCCCAGAAAACTTCTGGGCACACAATTTGTTCCTGGTAGTAAAATAAATGCAGCTATTCCTGTCATCGCCTCTAAAAAAAGAAAAAGAAAAGGAAGAAAAAGGGGGAAACAACGTGTATGCTGGAGTTCCTAAGGTTAAAACTGAAATCTAAACAAAGATTCAGGTTGAAAAATCTGGCTTCTGGGTGACAGCAGACAGTGTACACTGCCTTCCCTTATCCAAATTAAGGAACAAGCAAACACTGATTCAGTGCATCTGGGACGCCAAGGCAGTGCCACTAGTGGCAGTTAAAGGTAAACACATCTCTGTGGTCACAAAACAACTCCATAAAAATAATGTATTTACAAAAAAAACTGAAAACCAAAGAGGTTTTCACAAGGCTGTGTCCTCCCCCACATTTGAACTCATTTTTCCTCAAGCGTCAGTCAAATTATTTTCAAGGTTCTCTTTAATATACCAATCAAAGCAGCCAAACACACACACTTTACTTACTGCTAACTCCTCTCCCAAAACAAAGTAATAAACAGAAAAAGTGGGAGCGGCATCTTTGTTGCAAGATAAAAATCATGTTAATAGTGTCAGGACTTACAAACAGTCCTCAGCTTCCCAACTTGCTTGCAGGAATCCGATGAGACCACAGTGATTGATTGCATCAGTTTGTGCTCTGGTATCTTGGCCAATGAAGCTGCTTTGGAAAAATTTGCAAACGCCATTGCACCTATTAACACCTACCATGAACCAGCAGTGTTCTTAAAAGTAACCAGAGCTCATGGTATTTGGAATTTCACTGATACTTGAGGCGCCAGACAAGTGCGGTAAGGCTGTAAAAGGTGTAATTTCCTCTTGAAACTGTGTTTTCTCCTGACAAGACACACAACTGCAGAAATAATGAAAGCTACAAATATTTTCTCAAAGGAAAGACATGGTGGCATTGATATGAAGTATTGCATTTATACAGTATGCATCACACAGTTGTTTCGTTTGCAACTGCAAGAAAAATCTATTATTCAATTAGTTTGGAATGAAATGTCCCAAAGCCCTCCAATTCTGACTTCGGTATTGAATCCATTTCTGGAGGCTTGGGCCATTTTCCTGCTTTATGTACAGCAGATAGTCTATAGTCTAAGTGTTATTTTAGTGGAAGAAAGAAATTAAAAAGAAATCTAAGCAAGCCAGATGAATGAATTCATACAACAGCCTTCAGAGGGTTCAGATGACTTCAGTGATTTGCTCTGCTATGTTACTTTCACATTTTGGGGAGCAAAGTTAGTAAAAGGAAAATTATGTATGGGTACTGTAATGTTCCTAAGGTTTTTATTGCTGTTCCTTGTCCTCTACCCTCCATCTTTACCACCACTAAGTCTAGGGCTCCAAATATCCCTTCAGATCTTTCTGCCAGGCAAGAGAGACCATATGCAGTAGCTATATGCATGCTGACAGGCAGCACTGCACATGCTGGTTGTCTATCACAACATAACGCTTTGGTTACTCAAACAGGCTACCTGCCACTACAGCCTCACAGGACATTTAATGGCTGAACTCATGCTAAATCATTTCCCTTAGAGAGGCAAGGTTTGCCTCCAGACCCTTCTACACCACATCACTACTCTTTATTTCTCTCAACACTATGCAGGGTAGATCTGAACATGTAGTACCAAAGATGCAGTAGCAGTGTCTCATCATATAGAGCCTCTACCTCTTTCCCCAAGCCACCCACCCTCTGCTTTCCATTAAGCATACAAAGTCCTACTTTATTTTCCTTTTTGGGGGATTCTGCCACTCTTTGAAGAAACCTGAAAGTGATTATACAGATGAATGATGAAACCTGAGCTCTTGTTCTCATGTTCCACCCAAGCGAAAAAGCAGGAGATACAGTGGCTTATTCTTAGAGAACTTAGCCTCAAGCTTCCACCACAACTGTGGCAAAACACTTCTTGAGGTGCAAGAGCACCAAAACCCTTCAGACGGCAAGATCATTTTTGTGTAGTACCATGAAATGAGTTTCGAAGTGGTTTCGTATCATCAGTAAATTCCTCACTGGCAGGTTTTGGTTTGGGTTTTTTTTTTTCCCTCCCCATTTTTAATGATCAGCAATTAACATTAAAAAAAACAAATCAAAACAAAATAAAACTCCACCCTCTCAAAAAAAAACCCAAAAACCAAACCCACTATCACCTTATAATGAACATTTCTTAGAATAACATTAAAAAAAGTCTACCCTTCAAGAGAAATAGATTTTCTATACTCCACAACTCCCATGAAATCAAATACTCTGACATATGTCCACTATTATGATTAAAGTGAGGACTTCTGAGGTTAAACTCCTCAGTGATTAACTTACAAAGTAAAGCAAAGCAAATTTTTATTTTCCTGTAATTGACTGTGATCTTGAAATGAGCATGAATTGTAAGGTTTCTTGCAAAGGCTGCATCATCAAGAGGATTCTATGATTCTATGATCAACGCAAATGTTTTATTCACTTACCTTCTTCAGAGTCTCTAAAGCTAAAATTGTGTTCCCCTTTATTTATTCATTTTATTTAGACTAATCAGATAAAATTTTCACTTTGCAACTTCTCGGACATCTCATGTATAGAATTCATCAGTCAATGAACTTAGCAGAGCAACATTCACAAGGCAATTACAATGTCTGGAAAACTTGCCATAAAACAGCAGTTATCGTGTATTATATACCTGCAAACTGAGTTATGGTAAGATTATGAGGCATGTTACATCTTTTTTTCCTTATCTTTTATTTCCTTAATACCCTCAGCTTCTGTACAGTGAGTACAGCAACTGCTCTTAACCACTTCCTGTTACCTCTTTAGTGTCTGAAATCTGTAAGACACTTTCATGGTGTAAGGGTGGTGTAGAAAAGGTCAAGTCAAGCTGGTGGCCAGCTCAAAATCAAAAGCAGAGTGATGGCTGCTTGAAGAATCTAGGATGCCAAGTGATAGGGCAAAAAAACACGGTACCCTGTTCAAACTTCACTAATTCAGAGTCTAAACTTTTTTTACATAAAATACAGATGAAGTAACTCTCTCTCAAAAAGAAACATGTTTATATCACTTTGTTTGGTTAAATGAAAACTTCAAACACATTGGTCTGCACTGCATTAGCTGAAAGAAGAAAACCACTACCAAAGATATTCCGTTCAAGTTTTCTCTTGGGAATCCACATGCCAGATTGAGAGACGCTTACTTGCGTAACTATCTGAAAATAAAACTAAGATTTCAAAAAAGAAAAAAAAAAGAAGAAACTAAACTAAAACAAAAAAAAGTTTTTTGTTTTTACATATTTACAAAAGAAAAAGAAAGTGATAAAAAATAAGGAAACTTTTGAAACACCTACAGTAGTTATTTACCAAGTGTAAAACTTACAAAGTTAAGGATAAGGCACAGTTTGGGTACGAGTTCCTTAGCCCACAGAAAATAGTTATAGCTATACTTGGGCAATTCCAAATATTTGAGAGTTTTACATATGGGGAATAACTGTACATTGTGTGCACAGAGATGACACATCTGAAGCAGAATGCAAGAGAGAAACAGCAACTGCTTGCAACTGCACAGCTGACATCAAGCTTGAACAAGCTCATGGAGCACCTCCACCTTCTGGGTCACCAAGCTGCAGACCTGCTGTGGAAACTCATCTGCGAAACTGCAATGCAAGTGACAAACACATGCCTGAACACAACTCTGATGATACCAGGATCACATCACAGAAAGCCTGTATTTTGTGGCCAGCCTGGCTCGTTATGAAGGACCAATAGCGAATCTGACATGAGAAACCTAGGTTCTGTGGAACAGATGAGCTGCATATACCTTCTAGTGGAGTGAATTAAAACCAGCCTGAAATTCTTACCAGAGAAAGTGTTTTGAAAGCATTGCATTGCAGCAGTAATATAACTTCCAACTGTATTGTACATTCTCTTCCCTAAATTTCCAATGTTCCTAAACATGTTTCTATAGAATCAAAGAATAGTTTGGGTTGGAAAAGACCTTCAAAGGTTATCTAGTCCAACCCTCTTGCAATAAGCAGGGACATCTTCAACTAGATCACGTTGCCCAGAATCACATCCAGCCTGGCCTTGAATGTCTCCAGGGACGGGGAATCCATCACCTCTCTAAGCAACCTGTTCCAGTATTTTATCACCCTCACTGTAAAAAATTTTTTCCTCACACCCAGCTTGAATCTCCCCTCCTTTAATTTGAAACTATTACCTCTTGTCCTGTCGTAACAGGCCCTGCTAAAAAGCCTCTCCCCATCTTTCTTACAGACTCTAGTTCTCTTTATATACATAGGGTTTGGGAAATAAAAAATACCAGGTCTTTCTGAGAATTTCAATTCTCCCTTCTTCCTCCCACCCACATCTTTACATCTTCTGGTTTTGCTTAAGCCTCATGGCTCCAAAGAGCTGTAAAGCTCTTTGCCGAAGGGAAGCAGAGTGCTGTAACTGCTACTAGAATAAGAAAATTAAATATGGAAAGGAGAGATGGTATGAATCATGCTGAGTTGTGTGACATTTATTAACTCACAAAAAAAAATTACTTTTTGAAAATTTTAGTTAATAACAGAAACTCAGCATTGTGTAACTCTGACTCCCCAGTGGACAACTTGTATAAATTATTTGGACCTGCTCTTATCCAGCCTTCTTATATCTGTATAGACTACAATTTCCTTTATGTTTTGTAGTCTTTATAGTACTGTGATAAAGTACTTTCTACCATAAAAGAAACTCAAACTAAGCATGTATATGAGAAAAAAAAAAAAAAAAACCACGACATTTTGTTCAAGTGTTCATCATTACACTGATAATGCACCAACCTATTTCAACATCTATTATGTTTTCTGGTAAATGATTTTAGGAGATGCTATCCTCAAGCAATGGAAGGATTTTTGTGACCAGAGTCAGATCAAGCAGTTTGCTTAAACGAACAGGTTCAAATCTGATTTGAAAGCTGCACCGAACCTGAGTGCACTGGTGAGAAGAAAGGAGGGGCAGGCAAAAGCAGCCCTCCCTCCTCCATACCCATTTCCTAATGCATACTCTGCTCTCAGGCAGCATCCCATAATTATATCAGATTTCACAAGGCCACTTCTCTGCCTGAACACTTTTGTGGTTTATAAAACTAAGAGTGAAAGCAGCATTACAGAACACAAATAAGTGGCCTCTCTGCCTTTTTGCACATGGGTTATTCATCGGTGCTTCTGAAAGGCCTTATCTTGACACGTTCTTTTCCAACCAAACCATTGAGAAGTAACAGAAACTTTCTAAACCTCTGTTTGAAAACCTTATCACTCACTCAACAAGAGCCTGAAACACACTACCAGGAGTCCCAGAGAGTACAACAGAGGTCAGAAAAAAAAAAAAAAAAAGAATTCAATTATACCTATAATATCTGCCACAGTAGCTTTGCACAAGCAAACATGATACTCCTCCTTCCCCCCCACCCGCAACAGATGGGTCTAATCTCAACAGCTCAGTGCATGAAATCTTGGACCACTGAAAAGGATGGGAAAACTCATCAGTTTAATGATGCAAGGGTGTCCCTGCCCTGATCAGTCTGATATTCCTAGTGGTCAAGCAGTTGGCCCAACAAATCCAACAGAATTAGAGTGCCAGAGAAACAGCGCATTGGCTGACTGTTCTGTTTTATAAGCCAAAGATAATTTTAATAGCTGTACAGCTGTATAAATGTGTACTATGGGAAACTAAATTCTGACCCCATCCCTTTATTTGTTTTACCCAATACTAGTAATGCTGTTTTCATTAAAGAATTTTTAAAAACACTTGTTTTTTTTTCAAATAAATGAAAAAAGTACATTCAAGAGAAACAGCTACATTATTATGCTTAGTAATGAACTAATTATTCCAAAATACATACTCCTCCCAAGTGTATTCTAGCATATGATTACAGCCCATTTGATAATTCCAAATGCAGTAAGTATTTGAAAATTACACACACACACTTCCACAGAAAAGAAAGCGACTGTGTTTAATATGAGCAGTTAGTGCAATTACAATAATTTCTCATCTAAGCTACGTGCACAACTTGATTTTGCATGTGGCTCTCACCATTAGACCCGCTGGACCTCCCTTTTCCCCCAGCAGCACATGAAGGTCAGCTGCTTTTAGCACCGGAAATTTAGTGAAACAGCTTGGTTTGTTATTGCATTGAAACTGGCTTTAGTCAGGGCAGCTTGCAGCTAAATGGCAGGCAGAACAAGAAAATTCAATTAAAATAGCTCTGAGGCAAAAAGGGAGATGAGTGTATTAGGAAAACATAAATGGGAATTTAAATGGGTGCTACAAAAGCACAACCAGGGCCATGACACAACCCATCTTTCTCTCTTTTATACCCATGCGCTTCTCTAACTGTGAAGAATATTTTTAAACAGGCTGTATCTTATCTCCTCACGCAGCGAGCAGGCACAGAATAGCTGGAGTTTTCACTGGTCCTGCCACACCAATCCTTTCTTGCAGAGAACTTGCAAAATAACATGGCCTGGAGTATTCCTCTTTTCCAAGCTTAATTTTTTGTTCCCTGCAGTAGAAAGAAGACATCCTTTCAGCAGGGCAGCAGGGGCAGGCATGCACACAAGGAGGCAAGCTGGGTGTGGACAGGGTAAGAGCTGCCACCAGCCCGTAAGCAAACGGGAGCAGAAAGTGAGGCACAGGCTCTATAGCTCCAGGGCTGCTCTGCCAGGAGCTTCAGAAATGAGTCTACGTTATTCAGGCCAGCAAAAACACTGCCAATATTCATGGAGTCACATGAACAGCCACATAATCCTTTTTTTTGTTGTTTAAAATCACTGCAAGACACTGCTCCACATGTTGTCAAGGGTAGCATAACATTTTCTTGGGCTCATTCACTCAGGATTAGAGCAAGTTGGGACCTCTTCTCTGGAGTTTGTTCTGTTCTAGAGAGTCCTAGAAAAGAACGTCACCCATGAACTGTGCAGCTCCATGTCTCCCCAACAGCCAGGGTCTTCTGGACTAGGGCTCATCTGCACCTTACTTTGCAATTAACTAAATTCCTTCCCTTCACCACTGCTTGTGGCACCACTTTTACCTCCCAACTGCAGAACACTATACAGATAAGGGAGCGTCCAACCCATTTTACTCCCACCAGATACAAGACAGTCCTACATGACACAGAAGAGAAGCAGGAATAAAATCAACATTTTCATTATATTCTAGTACTTCTGTGTTTCTCAATGAAAGGTTGGATTTGGTTTTGTTTTGTTTTTAACTGAACTGTGTAAGTTTTACAACATCTACATGTCTCTTCAGAAAACAGCCTTAACAAAAATTGTCTTTCAATAGCTGTGATGCGCAGCTACATCCTTCTTGCCAGCATCAGATCAGATACCAGGACCCATCCAAATTACCAATTCAGTTCTGTTTCTGTGACTCTTCTGCAAGTTAGAAAAACAAAAAGTCATCAAAGCAATGTTTGAGTAACACATGCTATTGAAGTTCAGCCTCAAAGTTTTTACTCTTCAGAGCTAACTGACAACAGGCATTCGCTGAACTAACTAAAGTTGTTTGTGGTTTGGTTTTTGGTGTTTTTTTGTTTGGTTGTTTTGTTGTTGGGGTTGTTTTATTTGTTTTATTTTTTGCCTTTTTTCCCTTTTCTAATTTTTTTTTAGCATCAAAGTAATGTGGTTTGCACAACAGTCTTAATAATCAGGGAACTAACGGACTTGGAATGAAGACAGACCTCAGAGAGGACACTGAATAAAACCTTTAATCTTTTCTGTCCTTCATACCACCTACTATTTGAGCCACATTTTTAAAAGAAAACCAAAGACTTTTCTCCCTTTTTTTTTTTAGCTCAAATTTATTTAACAGTTCTAGTTTCAGGTATTAGTATGAGAATGAGAAAGCTTTTTCTATTGATACACACAAGTAACATTATTAATTCTTCTCCTGTAGCATCTCAGAACTCCAGGCAGTGATAAGAGCTAAAACATGCTATATCCTGTAAATACCAACAACAGATAAGCCTTGCTTTAGAAACCCAGGATTAAGATTAGCAACAGGGGTAAAGTGAAATATTCACAGGGAATCCAAGTAACTTCGAATTTCTTACATATAATTTTGTTTATGTTGTGTCTAGAGCAAGTGTAACTTGGCAGGAGTGTAATATACTGCAGACAGATATGGCAGCAGGAGAAAAGATAGCAACTCTAAAAATAAAGGCTCTAACAGTATCATAAGCAGGAGCCAAAACGCAGAAGAAATACGTATTTGCTGTCAGTGAGGTGAAAGGGATGGCTGAAGCCCATGCAGCAGAAAGGCCCACTAGGTCTGACAGACCAGTTTTACTTTTCTTTGAGTGAACATCAGTAACGCTGAGGACAGAAACAGACTGAAAAGCTTCAGAGGAACATGCCACAATGGCCAACTTTTACAAAAGAAAATTGACAAAACAAATAGGAATACAATATTCTAGGTAAAATTACCCACCAAAATATGTTAAACATTAATCTTACAGAGGTCAGTACTTAAGAAATGCCAGAATTAAGCTGCCTTCTAACAATGCACTATTTCCAACCTCCTTCCCTTGTTTTTTGGTTTGTTTTTTTGGTTGGTGGTGGAGAGCAGAGTTATACCACGGTAGCTTGAGCAGTCTGATTTTACACCTTTTTTCTTATACAGGGTGATGATGATTGCGTCACGAAATCCTGATGGTAGCTTACCTTGTTCCCAACAGCGCACAATTAGCTCATGAAATTTAGCATGAAGTGCGTGACCTCCATGC
>JANHGB010029030.1:0-20636 GCA_026283785.1 Coracopsis vasa | reverse complement strand
GAAGACAGAATTATTCATTTCCTTGCATGCTTTCCTGTAGCGTTTAACACTGATAAATGAGCACTGCAAGAATAGCCATCGATATTGATAATCACCATTTTTCCAGCAACCATTTTACACAGGAGACTGAACCACACACGTTAAAGTCAAAAGCATCCATCAATTTGGGATGCCCAACTTGTGCCACCCAGGGAAGAGTGCTTACACCACTTGGTATCTTCTAGCACAACCCCAATACTTTCAGCTACAGCTCATCATTTTTGCATTGTGATTTTCAAATCTCAGCTCAAACCACAGAAAAGGGAAAATTCAGATGAAGTGACATAGCATCACTGGGGAACTCTGGGTCAGTGGATAGGACTGATTGATCTGTCAGGTCTGACCTGCTACTTCATCACCTGTATTGCCTTACCCCATTTATCATAGCCCTTCTGCAAAGAGTAAACAGCAGGCTGGCTGGCTCCAAGCACACCACCAAATGAGTCCTACCTAGAACAAAGCAAAGATACTTACTCTGATTTGTTTCTATTCTGCTCTCTTCCTTTCCCCCTGCTTTCTGATCCTTGTCATACCCCCCACTTTCCTTCCATTCAGCCCTAGTCTTATCAACTTGTTCAAATCCCCACTGAACACAAAGTTTTCATGCAGTATTTCTCTCAGTATGGCCTTGCCAAAAACCCACACACCCTGTCAGACTAATGGGCTTTGCCAGAAAGCACAAGAATAATAGAATTTTTGAGAAAGGACTGTCAAAATATTTGAATACAGATAAAACGATGTATTATCCTTTCATTCTTGAAAACAAGTTTAAGATAATTTCGGCTTGGGACAAAACCACCAATAAATCCCTTCTCGTCCACTCCAGGTGACACACACACTCCTTTTGGAGAAAAGGGTTAGCCTAAGTGTATCAAATTGGGAATAATTATGGATGGTAAAATGCTTTCCATGAGAAACACCAGACTAGCAGTCATTCCTGTTAAAAATCAAACAAGTTTAAAAGCATAGGATTTTATTTGAATCATTGATTAATTCAGGCTGGAAGTGGCCTCTGAAAGTCATCAAATCTTATCTGATGAAAAGAGGGTTAACTTCAAAATTAGATCGGGTTGATCCAGTGTTTGTTCTGTCAAGTCTTGAGTATCTTCAAGGATGAAAAGTCTGCATACTCTCTGGGCATCCCATGTTGATATTTGATCATTCTTGCTGTGAAATTTGATTATTTACACCTACCAGGAATTCCCATTGCTGCCATACCATTTCAAGATGGGTCTGATCACTTTTTCTACAAACCATTCATAAGATCCCACCTTTAATTTTTTTTTCTCCAGGATAAGTAAAGCCACACTTCCTTCCTCTCTTGGTCTGTCATTCTGTCCTTCAGTCTCCTTGCTATCTTGAGCTTCACTCCCATGGAGGCAGGTGAAAATCAATGCAAGCTAGGAAGTACTAAACCAGATGATTAACAAGGAGGAATGATTGATCTTTTGGGGAATGAGGTGAGGGATGCAGAATTGATAGGTTTCTTTCCCCCTGCCTCCTCTGAAAAGAGCATAAAGCTGATGGATGACTTTGTGAAGGAACATATTGTTAAAAATATTGGCAACACATTGCCAACCTTTTGGGTCTACTTAATCAACTAAAATGGCTGTCTCTGAAAGAATCAAATTAATATTAGACATGGAAGATGAAGAAAAAGCAGGAAGATGAAGAAAGGAACGTATTTAGCTGACTCATCCTTTTGAGATCGCTGTTTAATGACATTTTGCCCACAATGGAGAAAGAATTGTTTCTCAAGTAAAAAGTTCATGGAAAGTAAATCACTTCATCCGTCACCACTGAAGCAAAATATTGGTGGTAGGATGTTAATTGCCATCTAAATTCCTACAATATTTAATTGAACCAGTAGATGATATCACTGACTTCTCCCTCAGAAAGGTTAGCATGTGGCCCCACATAAAAGCAGTTGATAGTGATCTCAGCTGGGTTATAATCACCTACCCATGCCAAGGGCATTGCAGTTTTTCTGGTTGTCATAAGAAATACTTTAACCGCGTCCCTGTGTACTTGCTTTGGCCAACTTTGCTTTCTCATCACTCTCTGCCCCTTTCCAAAGCATTAAAATCCCATGTGCTATTGTCCTAGGGTTTTTTTTGTCTGATTGCTCTGCTAGAGCAATGCAAGGCAGGCTGCCCAGCCTCCCTGAACTAGTAACAGCACATGAGCCTCACTATCAGTGCTTGACACATGTTTCTATTGTGCAAAAAAATAAAAATGGCTGTTTGCTAGCAATTCAGCTACCGTTGTGGTTCCTGGATTAGATGTCAGCGTCAAAAACTACTTGTAAAAACCACAGATCTCATGCTTTCCGCATGGAGCCAGATTCTCATCTGGCCCAAGCTGGCAGGGCTCCACATTGACAGTCTGGCTCCCAGTGCAAATGGGCTATAAACATGGTCTTTGCTTCATCTGCAAGGCTTTGGGTATCTTAAATTTGACAGCGACTGAATGAAACTTTACTCTGGGGTTTAGAAGCAAATTATTGAACTGACTTGTTAAATTACGTTTCATTAGCTGCCAGAACATTACAATCACACCCTTTGTTAGCTGAGCTTTCAGTTTGATTTTGTCAAGACCATTTCATCATTCAATTTTCTAAAGCAAATGATTTTGAAAGGTTGTGCGAAGAGCATAAAAAGCAGCCACAAAATAATGGCTTTCTGAGCAACCAGTGAGGGAGGGTAATTTATGGTTTTTTTAATAGTGAAATCAAAGTATTCTAAGGCTCCACAGATCAAGTCCTCAGTGACTTCACATTCAGCTAGCATACTGTCAACTCAAAAATGCAAACCCTGACGCACAACACAACGCGAGAGCTTTGCACACCTATGTTTGAGGAGCCTCAGCGAGCTGCAATTTGATATACATCACAGCAAAAGTACTGACACCTGCCAGCAGAAGAGAAAAAGAACTGGAAAACAAAGTTTGAGTTACTTTTGTAATTCATCAGCTAGGTATTAGGGATGAAGAAAAAGAAAACAGAAAGGAAGAATGTCTGATTCAAAGCCTGGAAGGAATCACTAGGTTTAAATTTACCTCTGCAGAGAATGAAATCACATCTGGAGCTTATATTAGCTTTTTTTCACAGAAGCAAAGCATATTCACTTGTGAAATCTTGAACAACATAAAATGAAAAGCACGTAAAATAGATGCTCATAAAAGATTTTGAAAATAACATCTTTACGCAACATAAAGGCCATGGACCTACAAAACTTACTAAAAATGTTTTAACACCCTCCTTGTTCACTTTCCAAAATGATTCTGCGTATTCTCATATACAATAATTTTATGCTTTCAACTGTACTTGAAAAAGTCAGCCCTGTAGTAGTTTTAAACCGTAGGTGCCCAGACTGGCTGATAAACTTAAGACTGGAGGATTACAGTGTGCTCTGAGCACAGTCTTGGCTTAGTTTTCAGGAAGTTTTCAGGAACAAGAAGAAATAGAGCCACCCAATTATAATGTGAAGTTTCAGATCACACCACTTCCCACCAAAGATGAAGACTCACATTAGCCATTGATTAGCTTCTAAGAATAATTCAAGGCAATAGGTTTAACCTCCAAAAGTAGCAAGATGCTTGGGAAACATCTTACACAGGAGCTCCTTCCCTCCTAGTTATACATAACAACAGAGAAGATATTGAAGCTCCAGCCCCACAAGAGCTCGTTGGGAGAACACGACACACAAAATCCCTTCAGTCTCTCTTATCCTTCATCCTTCAGACTGCTATCATCACCATGCTTGGGTGCTACCTGAGTACACTGCCAAGGACAACACAGGGGCTGTACTGGGATGCAGAGTCACACTAGTTGTGAGCCTCCTGAAGAACTTGGGACAAGCTTATCTATTTGTCTACTTGCAAAGCAAACGAATGAGATGTGTTGATGTGAAACATAGTCTAAAAAAAAATACATATAAAAAATTAAAAAAAATGCAAGGGCTTATTTGTCCTGGCTGATCCGTATTTACTCCCCCCATCACTATCAGCAGTAGAAGGGGGCATTTATGTAGAATAAAAAATAATAAGAAAAATTATTGTGCCTTGTAGTCCAGTTGCAACTCCCAGAAAACAAAAAAAAAGGTCTGAAAACCTTTGCTGCCACTTCCCAGTGGAGTATGGCCTCTCCATTGGGTGGGAAAAACACCCTAACCCTTCATTTCACACTCTAGTTTGAAATCGGTACAATGTGCAGCAAAATAAGTACTGCCCAATTTATACATGAAAAAGCTCTGCAAGCACCAGACAGCCCACAAGGCTCACGCCTACTTCAGGAAGTCCCAGGGCAACTCATAACCAGAGCTGACTGCACACTGGTCATCACACAAGAAAGACCTCTGCCACTTTTGCAAACCTGTGTTTCTCACAAGAATCATGGCCACACATCAGAGGAAAGTTTTGGTGTCAGTGGACAAGAGGCATCTGGAGCATCCCACCTCAGATAATACCACATAATCACATAAAACACAGTACATTTTAAGCAAGTTAATGCTTCTGATTTACAAGGACGTCACCACTGGACTTGAAGCACAGCAGGTTTGTAGATTATGCAGGGTACCTCCTCTGTGGCACGGACTCCAGCGCTGTTACAACCCATTTTAAAGCAGCTGGTGTATAAACAAAACAAAGCATCCGCAGCATGCAGCCCTGGGCACTGAAGGGCTGCTCTGCTGTTGCAGATATTTCATCCGCAGTTACTGCCATCAGAGAACACATCTCCGATTCGTGGCAGGGAGGCCTCATTGAGCAGCTGAAACACTCCAGTTTGGTCATCAGCACTAATTGAGGGGAGGAAAAGGGTTATTTTGAAGTAGCGTAGCCCAGAAATTAAACCCAAGCCTCCTAAGTAGGAGGCGGGAGGATTATTCCACCTCCTCAAAGACATCTTTGTTTTCCTGAGTGCTTCCTAGCCCACAAAGTAAGTAAAATGCATCACCTGTTAGCATTATAAGCATAATCTAATTCTTCTCTATTAAAAAAAAAAATGAAAAAGGAATAAAACAGCTCTGTCATTACTCAGAACAGAGCTAACCCTACTCACCAGAGGTATGCACGGAGTGGAAGAAACTCAAAGCACTCCAAATTTTTACACTGCAAGGACGAAATTTACAAGGTCAAGGTGATCTGCCCAGTCTTCTTGATGTGTTGGGTAAAAACATCACATGTATTGTACAGAGTAAGAAGTCAGTCCAGAGAAGCCCACGTGCAAGATGTGAGTAAACCAGAAATATAACATCATCCAACTCATTATAGTGTTACAATAAAAGGGAAAATATGTGTATATAAGAAAACAAAGTACTATTAAAAAGTACTTGGAAAAGAATATGCAGTAACCATGGCCAGCAGCAGCGCTCTTTCATACTTAATTTTCTACAGAAGTCTTAATTGCAGCCTTTTAGCAAAATTCACGTTCCTGTATTAGTTCATTACTAATTTGCAACATACATAAACTTGAGAAACAAAAATAATTTAACTCTTAAAACAGTCCACAGAAGACCGCCTCCACATAATTTATGTTACTACTTTCCAAGTACACATCTCACAATCAATTTTATCTTATTCTCCCACTTCCCTTTCCAGAATTCACACCACCAGGGCTGGAACATGCATCATTTCTGATTATCACTGCAAATACCATTGCATCATGTTTTCTTTGAGGGGAAAAAAAAAAGGAAGAAATTAAGAAAGCACATTTAACTTTTTCCTGAAGGATCAACAATGCCAGGCAGCACAAGCCAGTAGCCAGAGCTGTCACAGTGGGGTAGAGGTTTTGAGGATCTGCATTGAAACTGCAGGAATGCGAAAGCCTTGCCTGTAGCCAGCTGGTTGTCAAAGCATGATTGATTACTTACTCAACCAAATTACAGGAATAACCAATTTTGAGATGATTGGTTTGATTTTAAATCCTGATTATTGTTCTAAACACCCACCCTTAACATCAGCCTGATGCTATTCTAAGAAACTTCATTAGGATTTGTGTTCCATTAGATGAAAAAAAACCCAAAGCACAACAGCTATGCTTGCATGAAGAGCAGCTGCACTTTGCCAGGACATCTGCTAAACCAAGATTAAACCCAAGCCTCTTGCCACCTTGATGGACAAAACAGGCTGTAGCACAACAGAAACAGGAAGAAGAGAAAAGCCTTCATCTGGGC
This sequence comes from Coracopsis vasa, assembly GCA_026283785.1. Taxonomy (NCBI): domain Eukaryota; kingdom Metazoa; phylum Chordata; class Aves; order Psittaciformes; family Psittacidae; genus Coracopsis; species Coracopsis vasa. The sequence continues at coordinate 14,424 of JANHGB010029030.1, read as the reverse complement.
AATCCAGAGAGTGGACCAACAGATACTTTGAGCAACTTGTGTGTAATGACATATGCACAGCCAGAGCACAGTGGTGGAGGATATGACATTTTTTATTAGTCCTTAATGTTTATTTTACTATCTGTCCATGCAAAGATAGCCTCCCAGATCATATCTCATTAAGTGCGTAATGAGCCAAATTATTCTCTACTACTGTAAATCGGTGCAGGTCCATTGATCTCATTACCGGAGAGCAATTTACACTTGCAAAGAGGGAGGGTGACTATTTCTAAATGAGGAAAGAAAGCAAAAGCCCTAACGCTGAGGAGCCAATTCAGGAACAAAATGCATACAGATTACTGCCTTTTTTTTTTGTTTTCCTCATCTGAGCAGCTATATTTATACCAAATATTCACAGTAAAGAGCTAAATATTTTTTAGAACAACTTACTGAGCTTGGGAGACTCTCTGCCATGTTTGAAGAGTTGAATAAAGGCAGCTTCCTTCCCCTGCAAAGCCACCAGTACCTGAGACTTGCTTGGGATTTCTAAAGCATTCTTCCCTCCATCCCTTAGCAAGAACAGCCAGGGCCACTAACCACCAACTGTCCCATACACCCTCTCCTCAGCAGCCACCATGGGTGACATCTGCCAAATGAAATGCAGAAACCTGAGTAACACCTCTGCTAACATAATTGCCAAAGCATCTGGTGGACTGTATGTGTTTCATAAATTTGGGGCAGGTAAGGGTCCAGAAGGGAATAAGAGACTAATCTCTCAGCCATGCATTGTCCTATATGAACTTTAAACAAAAGGAGGAGAGAGAGGTATCAGTGCACCTTACTCTAAGAAATGATGATTTGTTTACATTTCCTCTTGGTATATTATAACATGTGTCTTGCTACAATATTGGCTAGGTAGGAAAACTCATTTCAACATGGAATTACAGAAAGCGCTTGTAAGCAAACAACTAAACAAACCAGAAAATTACTTATTTTTGCATGGTGTATTAATCGCTTTCAAGCAGATGAATCTAAAGGCATCATTTGTTAATTAATATAATGAAGAATTATTCCTACTGAATTTGATTTATTATTTAGTATACACAGCTGTAGTCTTCTCATGGAAACTTCCAAACCAGCTCAATAGAAGGTACTTAATTGTAGTACACAGCATGAAGTTAAAGCAAAAAAAATTATACAAAATGCTTCAATAGGCAAAATGCAGCTTATTTGGCAGAAGTAACGTCTCACATATAATATTTTCAAAAATTGCTTGTGCAGCTGCTTTTGATTCCCATATTCAGCTCAGAAAAAGGCTGAGGAGATGCTGAAGACTGATAATTAGCAAGCAGGAATCCCTCCCAGTGGTCCTCCCAGATGGCTGTTATTAAGAGAGACAAGTGTGCTCTGCTGGGCAACAGGCCACAGAAATCACACAGGATCCTTTGGATCTCTGGGGACAGGATCCTGGGAAAATCATCAGCAAACTGGGATTGCTTTCTAAGTGTCTCGTGCTGTTATAGTGCTCTCCCATTGATGGCTGCTGCTCTGACCACTGGGATCTGCTGAGCTTTTACTTTCTGGGAGACCCACAAAAAGAGACAGGATGTCCCTCAGCTCATTACCAAGTACAACCTACTACAAAGGGAGAGGAGTGTCCTTCTCACAAATCCCTAGTTAATAATAATTAATAATAAAAAACACTGGACTCAAAAGCACACCATCCCAGATTGGGAAAGCATATGGAAGAAGTTGCAAGGACTGTGCAGAAAAGATCTCTCTGCCCTGGGTCCAAGAGCCCAACCTCCCACTGCTGGACGTAAGGATGTTTGGATTTGATTAATAACTGCAAAGTGCTATTCTCTCCTATGCAAGAGCCTGTTAATATTTTATCACATTCATTATCAGGAGGAGGTATGAAACTGCATGAAGGAGCAGCAGTTGCATTCCTCCCAGATGCTGTTTCAAGAAAGGGCTCACATTTGAGGTGTAGGAGGGGAGACAGAGGTGCTTCCCAGAATACAGCGAGGCAGGTGAGAGAAGCCCATTGGACGACCAGCAATCCCATGACCACCAGCCACTGCTTTTCTTTGGGTGTCATCACAAACAAAGAGCTTTAAGGAAAATAAAAAGCTCACAAGAGCCATTCTGGTACTAGTCTGAAAACTTGACAGCTATTAAAAGTCCTTTTCTGGCTATATTTTGTACAGAAGCTGGGGAAAGGAGAACTTAGAGTAGGGCAACAAGTAAAAAAAAAAATCTTTTTTAAAGGGAGAAAAAGAAGAACAAAACATAGGAGGGAAGAAGAGTACCCAGTATTTTATCAGCTGTCATTCTGGAAGAAATGTCCAAGTGAAAGTGAAGGCAGAGCAATGCGAGAGAGGGAACGAGCTGGACCATGAACCTGAGACAGTGATGGTAGGGAGAAGAGGTGAGGGAAGGCTGCACTAATGCAGCACCAATGCAGCACCAGCAGAGCTCTAAGCTAAAAACATGATACCATAGGAATCCTGAATTTATCCTGAAAAGTCAAGATGGTTGTGCACTTTCTGCCAGATACATTCTGCAGCATGCTAGCATCATTCCTCTCAGTAATGAAAATAAACCCTGGGCTATTGACAGACTGCCATTTAACCATGCTTAGAAAGGATATTTCCAGAAGTGAACTGGCATAGGAGGAAGCAGCAGCATTTTATGGGGATGTGGAAGAGAAGGAGGTTTTCAACAGCAGTCGTGATACATTTATTCAATACACATACAGATCTTTATGTTGCTGGCCAAAGAACAATTCTTTCTGCAAAGCATAGTAACCTCATAATGGATGAAAGATGCATTTGTTTAACATGTTACATATGCAAAAGAAATAATAACGATTAAACCACTGTATTTCAATGTATTCATAGTCAAAAGTTCAGAGAAAATGAATATAATGAAAAAATATTTACACAATGAAATTGATGAACCAGAAACCTAAGGATTCTTTTGTGCCCAGACATAAGAACAAATCTAACTGCACTAAAATTAAATAATCAAAATACCTTCCAGTAAATATGAACATTTGGAAAGTACAGATCAGTCGCTAAAATGTTAACCTTATCACAATGATTTCCTTCTCCTCATAAGACGTCATCTACTTATCTAAGGTCGCTATCAGACATTCATTAAGAGCAAGGAACATTTTGCAGAGGTTAAACAGTGAAAGCTGTCTTTGGTGACCGCTCTTGATAGTAACAGCAAGCCAGACGGCTCCACCTCTGGGATTCTTTAAAGGCAGTTCTCAGCCTAACCATCGAAGTTGCAAGACTTTCAAAGGGAAGTTTCTCAGGCTCTTTTTTTAAACATTAAGGCATTTCAAAAGAGCTGTTCTGGTAAGGTATCTAAACAGAAACAAGCTTTCTAGTGCTGCAAGGCTCTTGGCCTTGAGTTTCCACTGTGATCTCAGAAAGTTTTAATAGGTCTGCAGTCATATCATAGAGTTATAGAATACAAGGTTGGAAGGGGCCTCAAGGATCACCTGATCTAATCTTTGCTTCAGATTCAGGGGAGCCACATATATCAGGATAAGAGGAAAACGAAAAAAGCTGAAATGAAAGCGAAATGAAATGTGAGTGTAGCATTTAAATTAGAAAAACAGGGATTTGAGGAAAGAATGGGAAGCACAGGAAACCCTCCAGCCACTTGTGTGTCTGTGTAGCCAGCCACTAGCCTCCTCAGGCCCTCACCCCATGCAGCTGCCTGGGGTGAGCTTGTGACAGAGGGGTGAAGCCAGCAGCGAGACAGGGGCAGAGTGGCACAAGGATGAGGCTGCAGGTAGAGCCCTGCTAGAGCAAAGAGAGCACTCTGAGATTTACCCGGGCTCTCTGTGGCATGACAGGAGGGCATGGAAGGACAGCAAGTGCTGGACACAGCAGTGAGGTACCAAGCAGGATGGCAAGCAGAGGTCAAGAGCAGTTACTCATTTAGAGAAGGAAGCAGTGGGGGGGATCCAAAGGAGACATCCATATGCAGTGGTGTGGGAAAAAGGCATTCGAGTGTTGCAACAAGTAACATGGCAAGGAAAGGGGAGGCAAAACCACAGCAGGACTTCAAGGGGAGAATACCCCACTGACAGAGTCTCAGGTGCACTTCAGGGCAGAGACTGCATTTGTCAATAAAAGGGTTCCAAATTTCTGTCTCATAACTTTTTTTTTTTCTGGTGGTACAATAGGTGGTTCAAAGATTTCCTTTCCCCTTTATTTGCATCAAGCAGCAGGAATTCATTAGAAGCAACATTTTTTGCAAGACCGGCTTGGGACATAATCCAACAAACAATTATAAATCCGCTTAACTTCAAGAACATAATAGGGTCTTTTGACATTGAGACTACTCACATACCCCGTCTTAAACAGATGTGGAGTGTGTGCATGAACATCACCTAATTCAACTTTTAATTGCATGATGGCCTCTGCATCTTCTGGTTTACCTCCAGACTGCAACCCCTCTTTATGCACACACCCTTCTCTCATCCCCCTTCTCACCAGCAGGCTTCAAGAAAGGTTGCCCCCTCCCCTTTCTTTTTTTTTTTTAATAAACTGGAGATGTTGCAGCAAGCCAGTTGAATAGCACAGAGAGCAGCACCATTATAACACCAGCAACACTGAATTTTAAACATAAAGCCAGTAAATTCCTACTACAACATATGTAAAAAGTTATTGATCAGGCTCGTCTGACATGAAGTGCAGAGATTTTATAAGATTTTTCCTTTCTAAAATAATAAAAAATATTATTTTCTCTCAGCAATAAAATAGCTGATATTAGGACTTGATGCTGGTCAGGAAGAAATTAAATTATACCCCCCAAAAAAAGTCTTTTATTTTATATCATCACCAGATATGTCAGTTTCCCTGTATTCTTTTCCCCTACTTCCAGGAAAAGTAATAGCAGTGAATTTCGGAATGGATGTCAAAACCCTCATTTTCAAACAGTGATGGATTATTTCCTATTCAAAAATAAACAACAGATTGAAATTATTTTACTCCTTATCTGGTAAAATAAGCCAGACCAGGAGGCAAGAAGATAAAACTCCTGTGCAGTGCTAGTATTGAACAGCTCCTGAGAGCTCTATAAATACACTTTGGTCATAATACCATCTCAAATATCTCACTCAGAGGCATCATCACTTATCAATACTTCATTTTTTCTGCTCTGATTGAGGTACTTTGATGTAATGACAAAATTGATCTTTAAATATTCAAAACTCTGATTATTGTACTTTTATGAGAAGCATACTTTTTTTGCTTAAAAAAAAAAAAAATCCTAGTACTGATAAGATTTACATTCTCCTTTGGAAGAAAAAGACTTGTCTTCATCACTTCTGTTTGCAATTTACTTTATCTCTTTCAACATTGAGCACAGCAAGGAAGAAATATTTGCATGCAAAGTGTGAAAGCAATCAAATCAAACAAAAAGTAAAATCATCTCTGGAATTAATGAAATTCTTATTCCCCTCTTACAACATGAACTCAGCACTTTCTTTTCACCATCACTGACCAGCTGCCAATTCTTTCTTTAATCACAATTATCAAGAAAACCAAATCTTCAGGAATTCGACATTGTATTGTGCATTAAAAAAAGTTATGAAAAGGTGGGTTTTTTTATGCGAGAACATGTATGCTTTAATTGACAAATTAAGATCAAATCCCAGTTTTTCTAGAATCAAAGATTTTCAGGTAGGTGTTGTCCCTTTATAACTGCAGAGCAAGGACAGGAAGGATAAAACCATACCAAATGCTATTGCATACTCCAGTCTGATCTAGTTTTATATTGCTATTTACACAGCAATCAGATCACAAAATAGCTCCAACTAACCTCATACCTACTTTGTAAGGACAATAGCTGCAAACATGCACAGGCTTCAAGCACAAGGGACATTTACTGCAAGGGCAGGCAATCTGGCAAAGCAAGCTAATAAAACCTGGATTACATGTAACCTGCAAAGTGAACTGTAGGCAAAGCAGTATTTTTTGCCTATTGCATTACAAGGTATTATGTCAAATGGCATTTTTCATAGGTTTTGTAACAAAATGAACCTCAAATAACTTTAATGGTGGGTATTTGGCTTTAATAATGCTATTTAAGATTAGATACTAAATTGTATAACTTGTGTCTTCAGACTGGGCAATTTCATTACTTTCTCCTATAAAAGAAGTGACTTTAATAACTAAGCTTTTAAATTGTTTTCCCCATAATAAATAAATGAAGCCAAAAGGCACTTGTCAGCCCTGCAGAGTTGGATCCAGTCCCACAGTGGACATTAAGGATACAGATTAGATCAAGCCAACAAAACACTTAAAGCAAAGATTTTCCCTATTAGCTATAGCAATTTTTAAACTGAGATTCAGTAATATGATTTTAATGCCAGGTGAATGAGGTCAGACAAAGAAGAAATTACGTCAGCGACAACAGGCAAATTCTTACCAATTTAATGACTACAAATTAGAGCAAGCTTTCCTTCAGAAACCATTAATGTCTCTATAAGCACAGAGGATACCAAAAGCGAATCACATCAGACTTGTGAGAACAGAGCTACAATACAGTGATGTTTGTTATTATTTCTTATGGGCACATTGAGAAACAAGTTATATTAGCAGATCCATCTCTTCCCCAAGTAAAGAGATAATGATAAAAGCAATAGTTTAGGCCATGAAACCAATCCTCTCTATCTCAGGACAGCAAAGTCGCCTTCCTGATTTCTCTTCTTGTATTTTATACTGATGTCCTTTTAACAGCAAGTTTCTGGCTCATAAATTTCTGATGCCACATGCTACCATGGCACAGATCCAGCAGGTCATGCAGCTACCAAAGACATCAGTCCCCAGCAGAGAGTTCAAGTGAGGTACCCAAAGCCAATGCAAGACTGTAAGTGCTGGCTAGTTCTAGCTCTCACACCAGCAGGCTCAAGTTTGTGTTGGGAAGAGAGATGAAAGTACAAAAGAGATGAACATAGATCTACTGCAACATGAGTGCTGTGCCCATCGCATGGAGGAACATTAACAGCCAGGAGCAGACATACCATGGTCTGAAATACTGATCTAAATTAAGGATCTTGTTGTCTTAGCACCCTTAATCTAGTTAGTTGATGTATTAGTGTATTCTCTTCCTCCCAAAATACACTGCCTAGCCCTTCAATTAGCTGATGCCAACTGCCTACCCTTATTATTTACTTCCACAGTGCATTGCATATCTGCTACCTCTACCATAAAACAAAGCACAGATAATAAATTATTTTATAACTTAATTTTGCTTGGAGATACTGAGTCCAAAATAGCCAAGTCTTCTTAATATTCTACCTCTTCTCCACAGCTCCCTGCCTGCTCCCACACCACCACCACCACCTCCCCACTCCCCTTTTTATTTATAGCTTTCTTTTTCTTTCAGGTTAAACAGGCCAGGACTAATTACATCTTCATGACCTGCACTACTTGAAATCATGAATCATTTTTGCTCTTTTCTGCTCCCTGTCTCAATTCTAGCACTTTCCTCCTCTAACAGGGTGACAGAAATGATCAGAAAGCTTGAGACACGATTTTCATGTGCCAGAAGCACCTTTGTAACCTCATGTTCTCAAGACTTTGCTTTCTTTAATTGCTGCTATAAACTCTGCAACAGCTCTCCTAGGTACAGCAAAGCATCTTTCCTCCGGATTATTCTCAACTTTGCTATTCTGCAGTACAGAGGGACTATCTGGCATTTGCTTTGTCATTCTGGGCTCTTCTATACCCAGCAGAGGGACATTGTGGACTCAGAGGCACCCGTCATTTATGAGCTTCCCCTGGTGCTGCCACCTCCCTGCTTGCAGTTCAGCATCACAGAATCATAGAATGGTTTGGGTTGGAAGGGACCTTAAACATCATCTCGTTCCAACACCTCCACCATGGGCACGACACCTTCCACTAAACCAGGCTGCTCAAAGCCCCATCGCATCTGGCCTTGAACACTGCCAAGGTTGGGGCAGCCACAGCTTTTCTGGGCAGCCTGTGCCAGTGCCTCACCACCTTCACAGTAAAGAGTTTGCCTTTCTGAGGTTTCTCTCTCCTCTGTTGAGCTTCACCACAGGTGATTTGGGACCTGACTGGGAGGTTCTGATGCAGCTTTGCCATGGGGCCATGTTGGAAAACTCTTTGGGAACCCTCCTTCCCCCCAGTACCAAAACAAACCACCACCACTGTGATCACCAGCGGTGTTGCACATGGCAAGCATGGGTTCAAAGCCCACCTCTCACAGATTCAAAGACAGAATTTGAGTGAGGTGCTCTGTTACCTGGTGGGTGACAAAAAAAACTGCCTGCAAAGCCTTTGTGGTCAATTTTAGCCTCAGCTAGAAGTACAGTGTTGGTTACCATGCAAACCGGCTTGTGCGTGGCGCAGCATTTGAGTTGACAACACCGTATTATCCAGCACTACAAAAAGAAAGATACTGGCTTGCTTTCTTTTAATCTTTAGTTTTACAACTAGGTTTTAAAGGAACAGTGGCATTTTTTATTTGGACCAAATTTAATTTAGTTTAAGGAAGGAAAAGGGTTTTTTCCAGGATTTAAGGAAAACAGGTATTTCCATGTTTTGTTTAGAAATTGCCATGTAACCACTGCTTCTAAATAGGTAATTCAAAGAAAAAAGAAAAACAACCTCAAACAACACAAGATATCTAGTGATCTACTGAATCACTGTAAGACTCAGAGACCTCAAGTGACACAAACTTATGTTTGCACTCATTGTCCACTCTAGGAGAAATGTGAAATTAAGTAACATGGAAAAGTAAATTAGATTTAACAATGTGTTATTTTATTTTTTCTAAAAAATTCAACAGTTAAATAAATGTTTGGGATACTGTACTGGGACAGTATTTAATAACAAAAAAAGTGGTCAGGCAGTCCAGCAGGTTCACCCCAACACTACTATCTCTGTAGGCTTAAGAGACCAAGTTTACATCTGTATGGGGCTGGAAGTTTAGAGGTTGCCAAGTACACCAGGATCTCAAAACAAAACCTATGCCTGGAGCTCAGCAGTGCTGCCCCGTGCCCAGGGCAGGTTCAATACCCACATTCCACTTCCCATGGCCATCGCTCCCGAACCTTTCCCCCCATGCTGCAGTCATCTGGGCCCCCCAGCACCCTGTCACAATGGTTCCCGATTTCATGCAGCCGAGGTAACCATCTCACTGCTCCCTCCCAGCACCAGATGTTTCCCATTAACTTTGTCCACACTCAGCTTGCAAGTGTCAACGGGAAAGCCCAGACCCCAAATATTTGACAGATGAAACAACAACGGGCTCTTTGCCAATGACACAGGCCTGGATCCCAGCCCCTGCTCCACATTGCTCTGGCGTCCAGTGGAAAACAAGCCAAGAGCTGTCTTGGGATTGGTGTCAGGGATCACCTCCGCCTTTGCAAGGGGCAGGCAGCTCCGCAGATCTCTGACCACAGAGGCAAATCACACAACCCCACCATGCCTTCAAGCTGCAGCAAAGGTCTGCAACTTCCCCACTTCTCCAGTTTGGAGTTTAAAAGATCAGTGGAGAAGGCAAATCTGTGTTCAGTCTGAAGTATTTCAACTTTCTCAGTCTGAGCCAGCTTAAAAAAAAAGAAAAAGAAAAAGAAGTTGTTTGTATGAATGATCACCACCTTGAACATATGAACAACTGTTCTTCTTCTTCATGCTTGTTTCACAACATTGTTTATCATAAGGACACTGGTGCCATGACACAATAGCTATCAAATACTTTATTTTAGTTTATATTAGTTCAAAACATGATATCCCTTTTAACAAAAAGGTAAATAATTTACACAGCCTTTACCAGAGGATTACGTATTATAAAAACTGAAATATTAAGAAAACAGTAAAAATAAAGGACAGAACCCCACATGCTTCTTTAGAGAAGCATTACATACCGGAAAACTATTCTCTTGACTGGATATTAACATCCAGAACACATTTCAAAATTCATTACTTCAGAACTTCACAATTAGATTTCTACTTCTGACTTTCTAGACAAACATGATGGTTTCCAACATCCCACATCAAATAATGTGAGAATATATATAGGAGCTAACCACAATATAGTCCAGGATCACATTATTGCCATTCTAGCTTAATTTCTGTTTAACTATATGCCATTTCATAAAAGGATTATTATAGCTTCAAGAGCACATGCAAGATATAAGCAGTGTTTCAGCTGCCATTCACATACCGACTGTATCAAGAAATGTCTCATTCCAGATAATCATCAACAGAAGTGATGCCTATCGCAATTTCTCCACTGTGTCCTTTATCCACACTGCAAGGGCATTCAAGAAAAGGAACTGGAGTTTCTAATCTTTAATTTAAACACTAGATGGAGCCCACTTCCCAAGACTGGAAAAATGAAACTTCCCCTTGCAGCGAATTCTTACCAGCCCATTGCCATATCTGGTCATGCATAAACATGACAGAACTCCAACAGCTGCAGTGACTGTCGTTGCTGCAGAAACATATACTGGCCAGCAACTGGATCTCTGCATAGACAGGCTTTAATACTGAGTAACTGCACAAGAATTTATATTCCTCTACAGATACATTAACTTCATGTAAAAGACCTGCAATGCTTGGATAAACCAGGCACATATGGATTTTTAAGTACCCTATAACAAACAAAATGCTGGTTTGAGAGGACTATGACTGAGTCTGATCCCTCTCGATTTTGACAATAAACTCTACTGATTCAACTATATGAGAATTTTGCAAGAATAAATTGATTTTAAATAGGAAGAATCCGTTTTCAGTTGGTCTGAATCAGTTCTAACAAGAAAGTTCATCTGTGATGTTTGATAAAATGCCAGCTCTCTCAAATGAAACATACCACATGTTTAACTAGAGATAAGTGAGCTTTGGTGTTAAAAATAGGATGCAACAGAACCAAACCACAGTATAACTATTCTGGTGAGAAGGAAAAAAAAATTAAAAAGAGAGCCAAGTTGCCAAGATCCAACTTTAGCAGCCTCATGGTTACTGGATAAATATGTTTATCTACAGCTCCACCACAAACAATTGCTACTTCTGCCGTGTTTTGGCCATGCTCTGGACTGGCTTCACAATCAAAGGGTAAGCAGAAATCACAGGCAGACAACCCTTGGCCTTTCCTTAGCTTGCTGAAGGACGTGTTCACAGGAACAGCTAAAAGCCGAGCAGACAATAAAGTTGTGCAAAGCCTGATATGCAATTCCCAGCAATGCAATTCTGCTGACAGCCGAGGTATCACTGATTGCTTTAACCTTTGCTCAGTCCAGGTCACTGCCTTCACCTAACTCTCTTCTTAACAAACCTATGGTAATAGCTTCATCAAGGTTAAGATTAGCATGAAGGCAGTTAGCTTTACCACAGAAGACTACCTTTTCCTTACAGTGTTTCATCCTTCTCAAACAAAATTAACCACAGTAACCCAGCTTGCCTTAGGACATTTTCTGAATCATCTTGGAGGAGAGATTGGAGGAGAGAAGGAATTACTAGCCACCAACTTGGATCCTAATAGCAATTTTTAGAAGGAAAAATAGCGTCTGTGAAGAATGGTGCAAATTCTCTCTAAAGGACCCTACTTGCTCCTTATTTCTGTGAAAGATCTACACAGCACATTTTCCTGGTCCCACATCCCTGTGGATGAAAGCTGGTCTTCAGGGTCTTGCTGCTGTGATGCTTTGAAACCAAGCAAAGGTCTTCAAGAGTGAGATACGCTGCTAGGAGATCATGGCTTGTACTCACCATCATGTTGACAAGTGAATGCTCAACTCAACCGAAGAGCATGCACAGGGCGATGCTCACATCTGCCCGGGCTATTTGTCAGACCCGGGGCTTGTGAGCAAACATGCTGCTGTTGTAAAAGCAGCAGGCTTTCCAGCTGGAGCAAGCATACAGTCGACTCAAACATTAATACTTCTGTTGATGAATATCCTGGCTCAGTCCTGTTACATTATGTATGTTTTTCAGTCCTGTTACATTATGTATGTTTTCCAGTATACCTGAATGGAACATGTATCTGCTCTTAGATAGATGCATTTGTGTTTTGGTTGTTGATGGTTGTGGGGTTTTTAACAGTGGGTATAGCAAGCACCTAACATTCATTTTAAAAGCAAATCTGAAAACAATTACCATTTGTTTGGCACTTGACCTAAAACCATCTGGGGGAACACGGCCATTTACTTCCACAAGCTTCTGGTTCAACAAAACAGGGACTTTATTAGCAGGAGAGTATCTCACCAACTGCACAAATTAAGTGTCAGCAAAAGGAGGAGACAATTGAAGTAACAACCACAGTTGCAGGTTTGACTAAATAGTAATGTTTAACTACTTCCTTATCACAATCTTGCTGTACAACTATAATTTAGGAACCTTTGCCACTGTAATTTTCTCTGCTTCATTTTCTTTACAGCTATGCTTTTTATGTGTCAGACTAAATACTTGTTCATCAGCACTATTATCCATGCAACAACTGAAAATAAACAGCTACGGGGAAAAAGCAGAGGAGAAGAAATACAAAGTCTTTGCATACATATAAAAAGTTAAAATAAAAGGCATATTACCCAGTGTAGTATTTGAGACTGGAGGAAAAATATTCACGTAACTATTGTGACTTTGTCCATAATTCTAAAGATAGTCACTGTGCAGGCACATGGAGCAGCATGATTACAGTCTAGGTAAAGTTAAGGTTAAAATCTAAAGCTTTTAGTTTCTCACAGCAATAATCCTGATGGCTTTCAGGTTTTGAATATGGAAGGGATGAGACACTGTGACCTTGCTGGGATCTCACCCACTGACCATATCCCATCACATCTGGGGCACAGCAAGCAAGAATGACAGTTCATTTGCTATGTGAGTGGAAGCAGATGGGATAGTGGTAAAAGAAAAAGCGCAAAAATAAGAGAAAGCCTTTAAAATCCCACTTAGAGTTACTAACTGTTGCTTTCCATACTCACACATATTGTTTCCAAACACAAGGAAGGAAAACCAACCTGTAAATTAAACTAACTCCCTTCTGGGAAGAACAAAAATCAAGACAACAAAATCAGAAATACAACAGAAAAACTGGGATTGGGTTAAACACTTAAATTCAGTCACTTGCACGTTTATAAGCCATATCCTATTAATAGCACATTTTTATATTTTATGTTTGTTTTCAAGTGTTTGCCAGACTAACTCTAATGTTGCAGGCCATCTTCCTGAAAACACAAAGGATTACTTGGGGGGTTGTCTAAACCATAAGCAGTCATTTGCTCCTCCAAAGTCACTGTGGACATCTCTGACCCATACACGCTCCTCTTTACAAGCTCCCCTATTTCTTCCTGCAAGGCTGCCTCAGTATTTGACCACTTCTCTCTTCTCAATAGTAGCTGTTTGGCTTCACATCATCACCCGAAACCACCTACTTCACGTTGAGGAGCGGACTCCTGCTCAGTCCGCTCAACGGTAGGTTTTAATCTGCCTCCTATCCGCACTCTCACATAATTTTTAAGGGACTGGGAATGGCCATAGCAGAGTCAATTGTGAGATCCAACCAGGTTGCTCAGGGCTTTATCCAGTCAGGTCTTGAAAATCCCAAGGATGGGGACTGCATAGCCTCCCTGGCAAACTGTGCCCCTGCCTGGCCGGCCATTCTCACACTGAAAATACTTCTCCCTGTAACCAGTGTGAGCCCCTCTCTTTTCAACTGCTGCCCACTGTTTCCTGGCCTTCTGCCACATACTGCTGAGAGGAGCCTGGGGTGACATCAAATCTACTCTTTTAGTGAAAGGAAATGAAATATCATTCCTTACACTTTTAGCTCTGATATTTATCTGTTTATGCAAAGTACACTTTGCACTTTGATTTAGATTACTGTTTCAGATTTTAACTTTGCTAACTGCATTTGCCAAAAATTAAAATATAACCAAATCGGAGGGAAAGTGAAAAATAAATCTAAGAATAAAACTTGGGTGGAAATGCTCATCCATGTGATCACATCAAACTTCCCCTGATGTGCCATGGTGATGGCAGCCCTTCAACACTCATATTACTGCATTTCCAGATACTGAAGAGGCATATCTTTAAATAGGTGTAACATAAGAGCCAATTATTCATATACATTACAAAATAGGCTAAAAAAGTAAGATACATGCTGAAGCAGAGCCATAAGGAATGCACTCTGCTCATTTGCAGACTCAAAGAGGTTTGGGTAGTCTGTCCATCACAGTAAATACACACTACTTTTGTTCCTGGGCACAGGAGCTATTACTCTCTCAGGCTGATCAAGGCTTCTTAGCACATCAAAGCACGTCAATCTGAAGCAGCAGTCCACGTACAGACCTTACTGCTACTCAGTTATCAAATTGCCATGTACCAGTCATGCAGAAGGGTTCTTAACTGCACTCCTAAGCCACGCTGAGGAATAAAAGATACATAACCA
>JANHGB010029028.1:0-38182 GCA_026283785.1 Coracopsis vasa | reverse complement strand
GAAACCCACATGAATGAGAGAGAACTTTTTCTTTTTTTTCATGTCTCTTGTTGGATTTTGTGGGGTTTTTGGGTTTTGTTTGGGATTTTTTTTAATGAAGTCTTTGAATGCAGACTGTGAATACTTTGATCAAAGCTATTAATGCATCATTGATTTTCTCCATTGACTTATCCGTTAGAGATTTAATATTTTCTTTTTAAAAAAATGTGCAATTTTCTGTTTCAAAAGCAGCCTCCCACTGTCCTTTGCATAGTGGGAAGCACCTCCCGCTGGCTTTCTGTCACTTTGCCAGCCTTGAGACTTCTCTTTCAAGGATGGTTGAACACTTCGGGTTTTCCCTGTCCTTGTGCTGGAGTTGGTGGAATTGGGGAGCGGACTTCCCCATTGCACACTCACCTTTGTGCCTGGCTGTGGACATCCAAGCCAATTTAATCTGTCTTCCCTGAACAGTGCATGCTATGATCCCATGGCTTCATTGCCAAACCAGTGGCAGGAGCTCTCTGAAAGGAATCACAGCAGTCTCCTGGAATACTCCCTGTCCTGTGTGCTTTTTTCTGTACCTCCTTTCTCTTGACTTATGTCAGTTGTAATAATGTTTTGTTTGACGGTCACTGGTGATGAGGTTTTTTAAATACTAACAGCTGCTATAAAAAAAAATTGCCTGAACTGCATCTGCTTCAGAGAGTTCTGTAACAATTCTGTTTGTAGGAATACACTTCTCTTTAAAAGAACATAAAAATGAGACATGATCAGTTGTTCTAGGGTCTGCACAGGGACTGTGTTTTTGCACTTCTGAAACAATTTGTTAAGTTGAACGCCTGAGAAACAAAGTGATTTGACTCATTGCTTATATTTAGTATCATTACCTACAGCATTAGGTTCCGTTTTCTTTTGAGCATTAATGTTTTTGGTCAGGAAGGTCAACAGGGAAAACGCCCAGCAGAAGGCATTTTTGTGCTTATCAGAGGGCAAATGCATGGAAAACATCAGGTCAGTGTGCTGGGTGTCAACTTTTTTTTAAAGAGTCTGTAGAAGGAGCGGTGTTCAAGGGTGGGGAGAGGATGTCCTTCCTTTTTGGTAAAGCCTGTAAAATTGGAGGTGCTAGTGGATCCTTAGTACAAATATGACCTGAATTTACGGTACCCTCTTTATGGCTTGACAAATATAAGAGATCCCAAGCTTGAAATCCTGCAATCCTAGTTACCCAAGGTGATATTTTCTCTGGTTTTGAGTGTATTTGTAACTGAAGCAAAAATTCTAATTACTGGGTTTATATGTAATACTAAATATATGATCGACCTTATGGTTTTGTTAGAAACAAGCTTTTACTACAACTTCCCACAATCACATGGCAAACAAAGGTTGCCCAGGTTTAAGGTGCTGCTTGAGAAGCTTTAGACTAAAGCATTAAAACTTATAAGATCATTTGAAAGTCCTAGCTGCCGAGAGAGCCATAAACCTGGGCAGGCTCAGCTTGGGAAACTGTGTGACTCCCTGCATTTCTGGAACCAGGTGAGGAACTGTAATTGGCTTTCAATATAGAAGTGTAAAACATACCATTAATTTGGTGTGTAACAGCCCCCAATACTGGGGAAGTGAGGTTGAAATTCAGAGTGGAAGGGTTTGAACACAGTTTAGCTGGTCTGAGACCTGTGTGCTGCTCTTCATTCTCCCCATTCCTGTCTGTGTATGTTACAGCGTTGGTTTGCTCCAGAAAACCTCTTCAAGGGGTTAAATAACCCTTGAAGACTGAAGGGGTTAAATAACCCTTGACTCCTCTTTTTATGTGCCCTTAGAAAGGTACCATGTTCAAGACAGTTTCTCTTCTCCTTATGGGATATGAGAAGCAGCAGAGCTGCTATCTTATTTTTAGTTTTCTGAAAACATGAAGGGCTGTGACTCTTCAGAGTGCAGTTGGTGGAAGCAGCGATGTTTTCTTTCCCTCACTCCCAAGCGGTCTCGTCCTGGGGCTTGTTATTTTTATTACGTGGATCCCCCTCCATAAGCAGGCTGAGGAGCCTCTGCTGCCTGAGGTAATCACTCTTTAAACTGATACAAATTTGAGGCATCGTGCAGAGTTTTGCAGCGTCTCCTGAGATTCCTCATGATAATCTCATCATCCTGCCAAGGAGCCCCTGTTAATATGCATGCGGTAATTGTTTCAGTACTTGGCAGGGACGAGGGCGTTAATGTGAAGCCTTTTTTGGCTAATGCGTATTAAAGAAATGATTTGTGTTTTGTACTGTAGCAGTGATTTCATTACACTTGAACATTGAAATTTTGGTCGATGTGTACATAAACACACGTTTTCAGGCAGTTATCTGGCCTTCTGGAGTACATGAACCTTGCATTATCTGTGGACCTGTTTCCCGAATGAGACTTGCCTAGTGTTGGTGCTGGTCACAAGGTGAGCTTCCTCGCCTCTCAGGGGCTACCCAAGAGATTCGAGATGCTCTGGCACCATCACTGCATGTGTGCATTTTTATGCACATATGTATGTAGACATGGTCCTGTGTCATGGTATATGTCTACATGGCTGAGTAGTCTTAAGTCCAGCTGATGTGGACTCGTGGGTTTTTGTTGGAGACAGTTAATTTTTTGATTATTTGTTTGGGGCGTTTTGTTTGTTTGCTTGCTTGGCTTGGTTTGGTTTTTTTTGTTGTTGTTTTTAAACTTGCCCCATGTACTTTGGGAAAATTCATGTGAAATCTGTGATTTTTAAGAGCAGCTCTCTTTTGACCCCAACCCGTTCATCTCACAGTTACATGCCTTAAGGGATAGAAGCAATTTAATTTTACTTTATGAGACTTTGGTTTATCTTGAAAGACAGAGTGGAAAGAGGAGGGAAGAGGTGGACTGTGGAATCTGCTGTTGCCATATTAACAGAGTAAGAAAAAGTGGGGGATCTTTTAGTAGCCAGCTTTGCAAAGTGGTGATATAAAGGACATTTGTTGAATAGTCACAGATCTTTCAGTGTTTCAGCTTAGATGTCATAAAGCTCTTTTATGAGATAAGTGGTCTTTGATAGAAAGATGCATCTGTCTGAAAAGGCATAAGATGGAAACTTTTTCAGACAGACACTTATCATCTTGAGACTTAAGTATTGCCAAGCTGGCAGCTTTCAAGAGAAAGTGCTGGCCACTGTGTGACTTATTTTGAGAAACAACCCAGTGGTTTGGCACTATTTCATTAGTGTTATCAATAAAGATACTGGCTGCTGAAAATCCCAGACCAAGAACTACTATAACTCTGGTATACTTTCAGAAGCAAGGAAGAGTTTCTTCTGCTACAAAGCTACATGCATCTCAGCCTTTCCTGCTGTAGGCAGCTGGGGAGAAATCCATCAGATTTCTTGTGTTTTCAAGCAGCTGGGCTGCTGTGAGCAGAAAGGCTGTCGTGGCTGTATCCTGACCAAGGGTGGGGATACTGTGTCCATCCTCCCTTTTCTCTTTTTTTCCAAGGATGCTTGGATGCAGCAGGCCTCCCTGATGGCAGCAGGTTTGGAGGTCTGCTGCTGCAGCCTGTTGCAGCAGGAAAGTGTAGGCAGTGGTCTATGTCTGGCTCACGTCCTCTGCAGACCAGGTAGGATGCTCTCCAGAGCCACCCAGCTTGACACAGTCTGCAGAAGGACATCTGTGAGGGCAGCAGCAGGCAGAAGTGGCTGCTGCTGTCTCTCTCATGGGCTCTGCTTGCCCTTGCTTATCCTGCCTGCCAAGTGCATGGGCCTGCTGGACATCCAGTGTAGGGGTCAAAGCCATCATCATCTTCCTTTGGAGCGTCTTAGGTCAGGAGAGCTCGACCTGCCTGCGCTTCTGTCTGCCAAGAGCATTTGTTGCCAGCAGTGAAGTAGATGTTAGAGCCCTCTGGGTCTGTGCAAAAGGGCTTGGTGGCATGTCCGATGCACTCTAGTGTGTGTGTTCTCTAGTTTGCTCTGAGGTGGAGCTACTGTCAGTGAAATTTTTGACTCTTATTGTCAGGCTGGAGTGAAATGCCTGAAAATGGCGGAGAAAACTTACTGAAGACTAAGAGAGCCTGAAGCTGTGTGGGATGAGGTGGAGATCTCTCAAAAGACAGCAGGCTATTTGTGAAACACTGTCAGAGAGCATGCAGTTGACTCCTGCCTAATCTGTGCACACACTCGCACTCCTGCCATGCTGACCTTGTTCCTGAATGCTGGTGGTTGGCTTGTGGAGCAGGCCTGGTAGCGCTGGTGGCCATGTTGTGTGACCCAGACACAAGCTAAGCATCTCTCCCCTGCTTGTTCATGGCACCTACCCTGCCGGCTGCAGCAGTTGTAGCTGATGGTGCCACTTCTGGGGCTTGTTTGTGCATCTGCCTCCCCCTTCTTTGCCTTCTGTCCCTGGAGTGACACAAACACTTCTCAAGTCTTTCTTCCAGGCACTTGGAAAGCTTACGGGACGCTTCGTACTGGAAATCCAGGAGACCTCTCTAAGAGGAGGAAGCAGCGTCTCCTGTTTGTCTTGAGTTATTCTGTCACAACAATGGATTCGAATTTGCCTAATTTAAAAGCTAGTTTTAATCTGATGGGAAGATGTTTGTGTATTTAAAATAGTTATTCCTTGCTGGAGCCACTCCCTTCTTTTGTCCTTCTCTGCTGGACTTTTCGGCTTCACTTAGCTAATATGCCGCGCTTGTTTACAGCAGAGATACTGGAGCATGAAGAAGGAAGTCAGTGCATTTAATAGTGATTTGGTTCCAAGCTTCCTGTGCGTGTGCGTGCACACATGTGTGTTTTCAGCCTTGTTCATCCAGACGCTGTGCAGCCTCAGTAGGGAAAAGCCAAGGGGCCGGTGCAGACACAGGGACTAGATGCAGGCATTTTTTTTTAACTCTTCCACCCGCTTTGGTCCTGAGCAGGTTTAGACAACGCGTGTGAAAATTCCAGTATGGCAAGCCTGGTGAGGAAGGTGCTAGTGCAGACAAAGACGCTGAGTGGTGAGTATGACAAACATCTTGCCTGATGGGAAAGGTAACTGGTCAGAAAGTGCTGGGTTAGGAGCCTACGAGGAGAAACGCCGTAGTGGGCAGAGCTCTTGGGTATTGTTGTTGTTTTCATCTTCCATTTCCAGTGTGATATGGCTACTTGGAAATGCCAAAAGCTGTGTCTGTGGGGAAGATGGCTATCCAGAGGAGTGCGCTAGTTATGAGGCATGGTCACTTTTAAAGTCTGTTCTTTTGCCTGCCCCAGGATCTCTATCTTAGCTTGGCTACGTAACAGCAGCAGTCCATATAAGTATGATGGCTTTTAATTTGGGAGGTTTTGGGAGGAGTGAGGAGCTTGAAGGAGAGGCATCTCAGGAGCATAAGAACTGTTCTGTCAGTTGTGACTGGAGCAAAAGATAGGTTTGAGAAAAAACAATGCTAGTAAGATGTAGGAGAGACAATTCTAATGCTTTAATTTTTATTCTTTTGATTTGGTGGCAAGTCCCTAACTGGATTTCAGTAAGCTGCTCTCATTTTGCAGTGGTTATGGAAATTGTCATCAGCAGTGTTGTATATTTTGGATTTTAAAATATTCCTGTAGCAGCACCAGCCTGTGCCTGGGGTTTTTCATTAAAATTTATGGTGTTTATCCAGCTCTTAATTGTGCAAATTAGAATAATTATGGAGTGTGATTATACGTGTACCCAGTGAGTGTTTTTAAGAGGCCAGCTCAAATTTCAGGAATTCATTTTATTAGCCTTGTGTCTTTCTGGTGCAAGCATCCTTTCTTCATGTTGCAAAGCAAACATCATGAAGTGCCACAGCAGGAGACAATTTTTGCAGCGGTGTATCGGAGTGAATCAATCTTTAATAGGGCAGACGGCTCTTCAATAGCTCTGGCTAATTAGAACTGATTTGGTGAGTAGTCGGAGGCTGAACTCTCCCCAAGCACAGCAGCTCCCCTCTGCTCCAGGGTCTGTTAAGGACAGGCGGGCACGACTTGAGCCATGTGCGGTAAGGTTTGTGCAAGTGCCAATTTTATCTATGTATGAACTTTAATGAAAGGTTGTTCTTGGAAAATGGGACTTTTGTGTGAGTTACTGGCTGCTGCTAATCTCTCCTGAGGCTGCAGCTGAGCCTGTATTTTGTGGAGGGGACAGTTCAGACACAGATGTAAGCAAGTAGTGTCTCTTGTGTAGAAGCTATGGACTGGATGTGCATAGTATTGCTTCGGCCTTTGCTGAGAAAGAGATCTTGTTGCTCTTCCCTTCTAGCCCAATTTTACTAGTCTGTCTTTGCTCACTCAGGATCTCTCAGAAACCGTGAATTTCTGCTTATAGGAAAAACAGATATCACTTGAGATGGAGTAATCTCCATTATTATGTTGTGACAGACACGATGTGACAGATACAAGAAAATGAAGAGGAGATCTCCCTGATCTCTCTTCAGATAACTTGGGACTTTGGGTAAATTAATCAGTCTTTACAAAAAGAAACTGAGAGAAAATAAATAAATAGATAGATATTTGCTTCAGAGAGAAGGAGATTGGGATGATTCCAGTTGAAATTTCACTTTGGGGAAAAAAGGGTAGTCTGAGAATTAATGTGGAGGTTTTTTTGTAGGGAAGTCTAGCAGATATTAAATCCTTAGAGGATACATTTACCTTGCACAGATGTCTTCAGAGTTTTAGCCCATCAACGGTTGAAAGCACAATTCTTTGATGAGAGAAATAAAGCCAATAGGGAAACATGTAGTAAGCATTGGCTTAATAACTTTCAGCATGATTTCAGAATCTTGGAATCTCTGGAGAGCTTGGTTTTTGTTTGTTTTTTTGGTTACTGTTGGTTTTGGTTTTGTTGTTGTTGTTTCTTTTGGTGTGTTTTGGTTTTTGTTTGGTTTTTTTGTGCTTTGTTTGGTTTGTTTTTTTTCTTTAAATCTCATTATTTATGCTGTGGGGAGATGTGTTAAATGCAGGTTTTTAAATACCCGCAGGTTGTTAGGAAGTTCAGGATACCAGGGGAATGATACGAAATACAGTGTGGGAGGGTGACCCCAGAGGATGCATACCCACTGAAGAACTATTTGGATAGGGTGTATAAACACAAGCACTCCTTTTATCCCACAAAAAGCGTGGGCTTGAAGCCTGTTTGTTCTTCATTTAGGGAGATTGGGTGCTGAGACCTCAGTTCTATAATCCCAGCCTTCTGCACTGATCTTCATACTAGCGCATGAATAAAAGAAACTTTGCAGTGAGTGGTCAGATGGAAAAAGAAACGGCACAGGAAGGAAACATTATAAAGAAGCATAAAGGACACTTGCAATACTTATTTTCCAGTATTTAAAGTAGGGGGAGCAGCAAGAATATAGATCTACACCTTATTCTGTGTTATCACGTGTAATTCTTGCTGAAGAAATGTCTGCAGCAGTATAGGCTGATGAGCATTTTGTCTGTATTATATAGGGTCTATGTCTTATTACCACTCTTCTTTAACTCTTCTTGTGCCATTAAAAAAAATCTTTTCCTTCATTCTTAGCTCCTAGTGAGATATTTACTTATATCTGAAAGTGATCTTGGTTTTGTGTGTTCCAAATTTGCTTAACCACCAACAACTTGCAGCAGATTTCTGAGGTATCGGGATTAACAAACTAAGTGAAAGAACATCAGTCTTTAGAAGGGACTTCTAAGTGGTGACTTCTCTATAAGAAGAGGTGTGGTCAGAGGCTATTTCAGCAGGACTTGTATTCCACTTGAGACAGTTGTTTGTTGTTGGGTTTATTTAATGACCCTCTGTATGAGTATGGTTGTGGTTGGTGATGATCGAGGACTTGCGAACACTTCATGAAGTAGTGAGCTTTAAACCAAAAATATTATAAAAAAAGTCAAGGTCAAAGTAGCCAAATGGCATTTTGCCAGCCTAACAAACACTGTTGTATTTATCTCTCATCTCCCGAGATCCTGTTACTTTTAAAATACAGTTTTATTTGCCTGTCTTCTGGTCTACAACTGTAGGGGAAAATGCAAAGCAGGTTTTTTAGGATTTGAGATAAACTGAAATTAGGTTGAGCCATCCCTTAGCTGAAGAGACATTTAAGTTAATGGAAATTGGCTGTTCTTTAATCTCATGTTTGCCTTATAAAATATAAAAACACAAACCGTATGGCAAACTCAACACATTAAAGAACAATGAAGTAGCAAAAATTTTTAAGGAAGGACCTAGCTAAGCAGTCTCCCTTGTTTTCAGACTGTGTGCTGCATTTCCTTTTAGTTAATGTTTGAAATGACACCCATTATTTCAGCTGCATCGCCACAAACAATGCTGCCGTATCATTTGAAGGTTGTGTGAGATGATGTTGGATGCAAGAAGCTGTTAAATGAAAATTAAAGTTGTCACATCAAAGCTCTCAAATAGCAGAAAAGTAACAGCCTTAATGGTTGCAGCATCTTCACATTGCTTTCTTTTGGCAGGTAAATAATGGTAAGCTAACAGGAATATCCATTACCTCAGAGGAATTTTTAAGCATGAGGAATATCTTATCTCTGGGGATGATACATTGGCGACCTTTACAGTAAATGGCCATGCATAAAATAGTACAGCTTTTAAAGATTGTAGCCATTAAGCTGTTGTGTCAGAACACCATGGCTAAAGGAGCTTCAGTATTAATTTAATCACCTGAGTGCAGTGATATTTATGCTGCCAGTTCAAGTGAGCATGCTATGGAATTTATTTACTAACAAAAGCATCTCACTTAATGAAAATCTTGCAGTACAGGTGTCAGAAATATTCTAAGTCTGGTTTGGATTTAGTAATCTGGTTCTTCTATCAAGGAGCCATCAGAATCCCGTCGTCACAAAGTCTTTTATTGTTCTTTAAAATAGAAGAAAAAAAAAATAGCTGTTTAAAAATAACATGGCGTTACCTTTTATATTCATTGCTCTTATAAACCTTCTAGCCAAGCACAGAATGTTGTGTGTTGTTTCCCCTGCATACAGGTAATGGCATTAAGGAGAGGAAATTGAGTAGCGTAAAGTACAAGATCTTAAATAGTGTATTTAAGTTCCTATTTCTGTTTACTGGGAAAATAATACATTTTCACTTTTTGAAATAGAACATTTTACCCTCTAAAAAGCAAAGGGATAGATAACTTAATATTGTCTCTAAAGATACCTTATATGAAAAGTAAATGCTTTCCTATTCTTTATACCTCTGTAGCTCCTTTTCACTACAAATGATCAAGGGACTGCTACAAGGCTACTTGTATTGTTCCATAATTACTTTTCTTTGTGGAAGTTAATTTGCAGTCCCTTTCTGACATGACAAAATAGGGTATTTCTTTATTCACAGAGTGCAAAGCATATTCTCATGACAATTCTGCAGACAAGGCTAGTCCTAGCTTTGTAATAGATTGCAAAGTTCTAACAATAGATTTGGGCTTAGATTCTCCATGAGATAAGTAAGAGTTCCATTATTAGTCCAGCTTCAAAACCTGGACTAATAATAGTTTTTAGTATCCTCTCTGTGTTTTTGCTTTGAGAGTTTGATAGACAGAGCAGTTTGTCAGGGGTGCTACTAAGTTTTGGAGATCTGTGCATCACACAGTGTAGATATCCTGACCGTTTTGGGACAGGCTTTTTTAGTGATCGGTAGAATTTTTCCAGATAATTAATTCCAAACTTTATTAAGCCATTCCGGAGGAAAGCCACTTTAATTCTGAACAAGGAAGGTTTTTTTAAATGTTTTGTTACCCGTGTTAAATTATCTAAATTGCTGAACTTAATCTGTTTTTTTGAGTATCCTTGTGTTTATCCACCTGAAGTTCACTGAAGCATAGTTATAATATCAGCTGTGACATGAAGCTATTTTGCCTTCCACTAACTAGCTGTCCACTACTACCACTATGTAAATTAACACCCATTATTGCTGGTGGTGTAAACACTTAACACATTTCGGTTCCCTTATCAGTGTATTACATTAGTATCATGATTAAATTTTCAGTCCTGGGGGTTGTTATCAGATATCAGTAAGGGACAGAATTAGTTGTGAAAATGTGATTTCTAGTCTTAATGTGGCCTGAGAGGAGGCGACAAATTAGATGATGGTTTAGGTAGAAGGAAGAGTTAATTTAAACTTTGATTTCATTTAATACTTGAAAAATGCTTTGAGGCTGAAAGTTATAATTAAGATAGTCAGAAAAAGTGCAAACATTGATTTTCTGCTTGCTTCTGTAGAATGTTTTTTTTTTTTTTTTTAAGCTTTAGAAGTCCCTGTATGAATCTTTTGACATCACCACTTACTTTCTGGGATAATCACAGGCAGTGGCTAGTTTTTTGAGCTAAATTCAGCTTTTTCTGGAATAGGTGTTCAAAAATAACTACTCTGGCTAAATTACAGTTTTCTAGCTGTCAGATTTCAAGAGTTCTACATCAGTCAGCAAATTCAAATGGCCAGGTAATGGCAGCATTAGACCTATCTGTGTCAGAAGAAGCTGCAGTGGGATTTCTTTGCTGCGTCTGTACTCCTAGAATTCCTGAAGTTAAGATCTTGAGATAATAAATACATGTTTCTTCCTGCTCTTCCCCTCCCCTTCCTCTCTATGACATGTTTCCACTGTTATTCCTGGCTTGACATTTCTGAGCTTTAAATATAGATTTATTCTGCCTTTTTCTTTAGTAAGAAATTGTGTTGTGTGTCACTAATCTCTTTTGTATTGCTGCATTGGTTTTTCATTCTGCCTAATTTTCCCAGTAGTGTAGTTTGTGGTGATTGGCTTCGGTTATTTTACTAGGGATTCTTGGCATTTAATTACTGCATTTAATAATAGAAAAAGAATATGAAAACAGTGATTTCTACCCCACCATCCTGCCAGTTTTGGTGAGATTATCCAGAAATTGCCATCTTCTGGTTCATTCAGCGGCTCCATTAAATATATCTAGTACAAAATGTAGACATCTTAGTGGTAAAGGAGCTGAAGCTCTCATTTGAACATTCCTTTCGTTGCCAACTTTAATTTGAGTATTCTTCTTATTGGCAACTTTGAAAAGTGTTAAAAAGAAAATTTGTATTAGTGTTGGAATATGTATTTTTTACATTAAGTCTATTGAATTGTAATTCACTTAGTCTGAAGTTGTGATTATAAGGACTTTCAAAAATGGGGTGAAAGCAGAGGTGCATGTGGGTAAGCTGTATCCCATTAACTTCAGTGATATGCAGTCTCTTAAAATGCAGATAGAATAGAATGGGTATGAACTATTCAGCTGTGAAAAGTACAATGACTGTGACAGGAAAGCTTGTGTGATTCAATCTATTGGTTGGATTTGATAGTTGTTACATGGGAAAAGCAGAGAGGGGAGTGGGTGGAAAGAGTAACTGAAAAAACCCAGTAGGGTAGAAAAATGAAGTACAGGAATAAAACCATTTTTTTTTTTCCCAGTGAATGTGACAAAAATATTCTGAATAAAGAATTGATGTGCAGTCATCTTGGTATAAATCTTGCACTATTTCTGGAAAACTTTTTGTACATTTGGAATTTCACTGTACACATTTCAGTGACAAAGAGGTTATTTCAGTTTGAGGTATTTTTCTGTGTTTTCCCACCTTTGCTTACAGGTTCCTCAGATGTGCTACCTTAAACTGTGGAGTTGTAAACCCACAATCACCGAAGGGAAAGGTTTTAAACAGCTCAGAACAACAAAATGGTCCCACAAGTTTAACTTAAAGCCAGGGCTTCTGCAGGCTACAGCAGCAGCCTGGTGTGAGCAATAACTTTTGGACTTCCTTGTGTTTGCTTATACTTCTGCCATCCAGGATGCACATGTAAATATCATGTTGATTTTCTCTAGACTTGTCAGTCTTAATGATCTTCCTTCTGTCAAGCTGACCATTGCAGCTTTGCAGACTTAGTTTCTGTGTACCTTAACTTCTACCCAAACCACTAAGACATGCTAAATTGGGTGCATGTTCTAAGACTTGAACATGGCTTAGTGGTCTGGCAAGAAATGTGAATTTTTGTTCACTTGACAAAAAAAAATGCTTAATTTGGGCACACTGAAAGTTTGCAAAATAGTTGGGATTTGGGTGGAAAGTGTGGAGATCTTATACCCTATCTTGTGAGTACACAGTGAACATTCCAGAGCATTCCACTTCTCGGTTGGTTGAGGAGCATCTTTCTGTCTGTGGAACAAGGCAAGTAAGAAAATATGGAAAAAAGAGCTCATGCCTTCTTTGCACAGGAGAATAGAACCTGAACCTAAACTTCAGTGACCCAGAAATGAAAGGCAAGTTATACTCAAAAGACAGCTTGTTAAAATAACCTTTTAGATCTAAAGAGTCTATAAGGGTAAGTGTAAAAGTGATGGTGTATTTAGTGTATGACAGTAAATATCTATTGCATTATCAGATCTTTTCAAGCGTTTTGGTATCAAGAATTTCTTGTGAGAGCTTAAGTCAAAAAGGTGGGTGGCAGGATACTGAATTTCCCATGGTGACATAACTGTTTCTGGTAGATGAATATATTGCGCCCTGCAGAAGTTCAGTAAGTTATGTATGATAAAAGCCGAGACCTGATACTTCTTGCTAGTGTAAGAATTAAATATTCTGAGCCTCTTTATTGAAAGTTATTTTGGTGGTCCTAGAACTATCTTGCACAATTTTTGTCCTGGCTCCTCTGTCATCAGTTGTGAGAAGTTCAGAAGTAGGTTTTACAGGTCAGTTTAAACCACTAATACATGCATTGAAAAATCCCCCAAACCAAACCACAGCTTGTTAAAAACTCTTAAGGTGATTTGTTAAGGCTTATCTTGAGGATTGTCTTTTTATATTTAATTGCAGCAAATTATATTCCTTGAGGGGTTTATATTTTAAGAAGATAAGCTCTGATTTATCTGTTTTTTTTTTCCTTTTTTTCCCTCTGTTCCAGTTTATTCCACAGTAATGATCAGTTTTCTTCTGTCAGTTTCTTTAGACAGTCAGGAAGATAAAATAAGGGCTTGATATGCCTGACAGCTTTTTGGAGAAGAGAAACTTGATTTTGTTTTGGTTTCAGTTGTCCTCATGTCATTTATACAGGGAGGTGATTTTTTGCCTTGATTGCTGGAGATCATACCAACTGCATGATGGTAAAAGCATGAGACTTCTCCCTGAGTCCCAAGATTGTGTGCTAATCCTGTGCTACCGGCACCTTTTAGTGTTAAGCTGTTTCTGCCTCACTCTGCTGTTAGGATGCAGGAGGGCACAGACACTCTGAAGTGGGAGCTGGGTTTGAAAAGAGACTTCTAAGTGTGCCCTGTGATCTTTCCTACATTTCCATGTGTGGTGTGAGTAGGAGCAGAGCTAATTGGTTCCCTGCCTCCCTCACTCCCCCTACAGCAAGTCGGGAGAGAGTTGTTCCGAGCTTTTGGGTCTTCCTTCTGTCATTCCATCCGTTTTTAACCATCTCTACCCTAAAATTCTTCCAGTGGGTGACAGTAAGTGGGAGTCGGCTTTTGCAGGAGGCCTGGCCAGTTAATCTTAATTTTAGAAGTGAGAAGTGTAGGAGGAGCTTTAGTGACCCTAAGACCTGATCTGGATTTTCATACTTCAAAAAAACGGATGCGTTTAGTATGGTATAAGAAGCTGCACATTACCCAAACACACAGTGTAACCCCAAGCTTGTGCAGAGTTGACCTACAGGGCTTTTTCTCTGTTTGTAGCATTCCTGTGTGATCTGACGTAGGCATTGCCCTGTTCCATCTTTGCTGTGAAGTGACGAGGGAACAGGAAGCAAAGGCCTTGTAGTCATCTAACGTGGCGGTATTGGGAATACTGAAATGGGAGGATTTCCTGGCCTTTTTTTGAAAGAAGAAAACAAAAATTTAAGGAAAAAAAAATTTAAAAAATCCTTGTTCTGTCTGCCTCTTCCCTTGCCACTCCCCACCACTTCTGCCTTGTGCCTCGCCAGCCCGGAGTGGAATGTTTCCAGGCTCCTTTTTGAAGATATTTATAAGTAAGTTGAGCTCCATATGTTTGTTTTTTCCCAAATGATTTCTTTACTGTAAGTCATTGTATTTCTGTATAATTGATCTATGCATGGCAACTTGCATCTAGGGAGGGGAATCGCGAATGGGTTTGGTCTGTGCTGTGCAAGCGTGGAGAAAGGAAATAAAAAAATCTGTTTGACAATACCCCTAGCAATGACAGCTGTGGAGAGAAGAAAGCTGTTAAAAAAAAACCAAATCAAGTTAGAACTAACTTATTTTGAAACAATAAGAATAAATGTGCCACATAGCTGTTAGGAACTAAAATAGAATGGGGAATAGCAGACACAGATTTCTCTCCTTAAAGCTGAGCTTTACTTTTATAAATATCAATAGATCAGGAAGGGCAAAAGCACTTTAAGTCGTGGGTATTTTTAGCAAGAAAGAAAAGCATTTCAGCGGTGTTCCTTCCCAGACGTTATGGCTATAAATCGCATTACCTTGTTATGCTTCAAAACAAATCGAGATTTCAGATTCAGTGTCATCAGTATGTTTTGTTTCCCAACACAGAAGGGATGAATTCCCTACATGGCTTGAGGAAAGAGGTAATGTATGGCTAGATATATACAGCAGGACGGGGGAAGAAGATTCCCTGCCATGTCCCATGTAAGAAGATTAGGTTAATACTGCAGCGTGGACTTAGCAAAAATTAGAAAGGATCATGCTGCATTAATTCACACAGGTCTGGTTTCTGTAGCACAATGACAAAACTAAACTAGTAATAGTCTAAAAATATAACCCTGAATAAAAGAACTTTCTCCTCCTCCTTTTTTCCTCTTTTCCCCTCTCTCTTCTCATTTCCTGCTTGGGCACCAGAAGTTGGAAACTTCAGAGTGGGTTTTGAATAGGATTTTTCTCCCTGTTCCCCCCTGTTCCCTGTGTCTGTCTTCAGTCCGTCCCTGTTCGTCCCCCCCAATAAATAAATAAATCTCTGTTTCTATAGCTGTGACTCAGCCCTATGGTGCCTATCTGCCTAGTGTCAGGCATGGGGCTGTCTGGGGGAAGCAGAGTATGCACATACCCAAACTGTGATGCAAGCTTTGAAATTGCACCAAGTGCACTCGTAGCATCAAATGTGCCGGATCACGCTGCGTTTCCAGTAACTGCCAGAGCTCTCTTGGCTCCGAGTGGGAAAGTGGTCATGCAGCCTGAAAAGGGGAGAGAGGCCAAATTGCACATTCTTTTGGATAATTAGGTAAACAGTAAATATGAGGAGTCTGTCTCCTACTCAAACTCCATTGTTTTTTCCTAAAACTCTATATTTAGATTTGGCAGCCGGATTTATCACAGTAATTGGTACATTGCTTAAGCAAGGTCACTGATATATGTGAGTGTTTATCTGCGTAACTAGACTGCCTATTTGAAATAGAAATACCTCCAAAAATATTAGGCAGAGCTCTTGAAAACTTGCATACTTGACTCCTGAGGCACATGGTCTTTATTAGAAAATAGATGCAATTATTCACATTTGGTTTTGCAGCTTGAAGTCCTGAGGGATTTGTACATAAAACTGTGGAGATTTGATTACATCCTGATTTTATGTCTCATGGGTATATGAGTGTTTCATATGTGTAAAAACCTTTTTATAAGGCACTAAGCAAAGCCATACGAGTGCCATCCCATCTATTGCAATTGGAATATACATGTTCATTGATTTAGTCTAGCTTTGGTGGTTGCTTATGTATTTATAAAAGCTAAAGTGGCTTTGTGGTTTATATTTTGAGCAAATACTTCTGGACTTATTATCAAGTTGGCTTGCAACTTCAAGATACAATTTCAAAGTTGGACTTTATTGCTCACAGCAGTTCTGCACCACTTAGGGAGGATGGAGCATAGTTTGCTAACAGTGCTAGTGTGGTCGAAGTAAAAATAGCAAACAACAGCTCGATTTTTCTTTTACTGTTTAAGTGAGTAAACATCAAGGCCTTGAAAAATGCTCATGGAGTAGTTTGAGAAGGAAGGTTTTAATCAAGAAACATTTTGGCAATAGTTGCACATCAAGAGAGGGTGGACAAAAGCATCTTTACTGAAACTGCTGCCTCCCATGACCCTGGTCACCTGCAGTTACGTATTGGTGGGTCACTTCACAGGGCTGGCAGTAATTTGTTCTGTTGACAATTAGTGGCTTCTTTCTGAAAGCTAGTTACTTTGTAGGTGTGATGGCTGTGATAGTAACACCCTAAAGAGGCTTGTACAAAATCATCTGTGGGTTTAAATAAAAAGCATTTAAGAAATGTCATCTGGAGAGGATTTTGCTCTAAGCAAGAACATGCAGTTCAGGGAGTTTTCTTTTGGTGGTGTTTTGTATTTTTTTGTTTCCCTAGTCCCATTAAACCTTTTGGTTAAAATTTCCATTTTTTCAGTGGAAATAATTGGGAATATGGGTTTTTTTTAAGAGATTGCTGAACAGTGGCTGGCTGCTGGAAGTGCTGCTTGTGCAGGCTCAGAAATGGGACTTTGCATGTTCAATTTAGAAAGGATTGACCTCAGAAATAGGCAGTTCTGTCATCTGGTAAGCTAGTGTTCACACCTAATGAAACAAAACTAATTTTGGAACTTGAAGGAGAAGTAGTCTCTGGTACAATAATAATGAATAAAAACACACATAAGAAATTAAGTGTTTGTGCTGTGGACATGGCTTGATGTTGTGTGCAGTTGTTTGAAGACTGTGCTTCAGCCTTCTTGTCCAGCTGACACAGACAGCAGTCCTCAGGACAGCTTTAATGGCTGGGGCCTCTCCCTGGGACGTAATGACTTGTGATTTGTGCAAATCCCTTTTTAAAATGTCCAGTTCTATTTTTCTGTCCTGTAGTGAGCAGGTGTGTGCATGTGTTCCCTAAATTTGTTAGGGACAACAAATTTGTTCCCTAAATAGTCTCTTAAAAGAGAAATTATCTTCTTTACCTCTCTCCCTTCCTCCTTCCTCTCCCTTCAACAGCTGGAATTATTCTATGTCTTTCTCTTTTTGGGAGAGCCTCCTCTGGTGGTACATGTATATAGCTCTTATGAACCTCCTCTGGTGGTACATGTACCACCAGACACATCTTAATAGTAACTTTTAAGGGTTTTCATTTAAATTCTCCATTCAGGCTCGGTGTTAGGATGTACAGGTTCATCTCTCAGAGATCACATGGTGTTATTGCAAGCAGTGTCCTACCCCCGACATCTTTAATAATTCTATAAATTGCAAATGTGGGGATAGATTTAGTCAAAGAGGATGTGCTCCTTTCTTTCCCCCAGTCTTGTGCTGTTTTGGTGCCTGCAGGTCACCTTGCTTCATTTTTTGGCACTGCACACTGTTACCAGTTGTGAAACCTCCTCCAGCCCTGGCGCCAGGCTCGCAGCTGGTTCAGGCTGGCAGAAGGTACGTCTTCATTTCAGCACTTCATCACTGTCCCTGACTTCTGGCTTTTGCAGTCATTCAAGACTGTTCCTGACAGACAACCTGTGGAGAAAGAGCTCTTCTGCTTAGAAGGTCATATAAATTTCATAACTGCCCTTCTCTGACCCCCACTCCTCTCCCTCAGTCTCTTTTTTCCTTCTCTTTTGATCTTTGTTTTTAACTAGTTTCTCCATGTTAGTGCAACAGCAACTGGAATTTTACATAGACCTTCTTTCCAAGATGCTACTAAATATTTTAATGACAAACTTCTGGCATTTTGAATTACAGGTATATTTAATCTTTCCTCCCTGTGATCCACTTCTCCATTTAGATGAAGGTTTAATATTAAACTTCTGTATGTCACTGATTTATTGTCAATTGTGCACTTCAATTTGCTAAGATTAATACAACATTCTGAAGGGACTGTGAGGTAGCTATTAGGCTAGTTCTCATACAGCTCAAGGAATTTCCCTGCCTAAATTCAGAGCCTTGAATAATTCTGGATTTGTATATTCTTCCTTCTGGTTGGTTGTATGTGCATCACCTAGTGTCCATCTCCATGGCTAATGCTTTAACCCTGTCATGTGTGCAGGTTCTAAAAACATTGCTGTTTGTAGTCCAGTCTAGCAGGCAGCACGCACCACTGGATAGCAAAGCTGTCATGAGCCCCTGTGCAGACTGGATGTAAAGCTAACCAACAACTCAGGTCTGTCTTTAGTGATACCTGTCTTTTTAGATACCTCAGAAGTATGTTTTGGTTTGTGTGAGCTAATTGTTCACTTTGTTGTTATGGACTGGACTTTTTAAGTTTTGCTAGTTTGGCTATGGAAACCCCCAGGCTTGCCTCTTGGCATTTTCCAGCAGTAAACCAGGCACCAGAACAGATAAGTGCTTGGCACAGGGCACTGAAGAAACCTGTCTGCTGATATGTTGGTACCCATCTTTCTAGCTGAGCTACCAGAAAGTCTTGCTATCTAATACCAACACAGGGTAAGAGTCATGACAGCAGACAGAGTATTTCTGTTACTTGTGGTGTTTATGTGGTAAATGCAAGAATTATAATGATGGATGTTGCTGAAGTTAGTTCCTTCCTGTACTTCTTAGTAAAAGTACACTGGTAATGATTTGGAGAGTATTGTCAGTTAGTGGTCACCTTTGGTTACCTTAGTTGGCTTTACAGCAGGATTTCCAGTGTTTGAGAAGCCACATTTGAAAACATTGCAATGCTAATATTGTATGAAGGAATTGCTGAACTAAAGGTAGTTTATTCACTCTGTCATAGGGAAGAGCAGGACAAAATAAGACCAACAGAGTTAGAGCAATTAGTTGTTTAAAAATGTACAGAATGAAATTACAAGCCAAATTCCTAATATCCTTTGTGGAGACTACAGTTGGTAGGTCTTATTTTTCCAACAGTGTGCACTGAGGATGTGCTTCTTTACAGTTACATAGAAATAAAGGCTGGAAGGTTTGAATATATGCACCTGCTATTTGGGCATAGTTACCAAGACCATTTTTGACATGTTGGTCAATTACCATGCCTATGTACTATGACTATTTTTGCTCTCTCTGCAATGTTTAAGCTGCAGTTGTTTTGATGCATGCAGAGACCACATCTAGCTATAGAACTCTGTTCTGCTGGTAAACCCCTGCTTTAAGATTGCAGGAATAATCCCTTCTCTCCCCACCCCCCAAATACAAAGTACTTCAACTGGAAAAGGAGCGGGGTGATGGAAAGGTAATTTTGCCTGCTGGAAACAAGCAGCATTTAAAACCTGAATCAGTAGCTTGCATATGATATTTCAGATGCTGCCAAGCCCAACCTGTAATGGTGAAGAAACGGATGTCAGAGTGGGGATAAGCACTTCTTTATTTACGTAGTTGAAGGATGCTCTTGCAAAAGTTGTCTGTGAGGTAGATCAGTGCACTTGCCTGTCTTCAGGGGCTGAAGCTAGTGGTGATCTGTGGCTCCAGAGGGTTTCCTTCCAGCTTAAGCCTCGCTTATGTCAGCGGCTTCACAGCTTGGCACAGTGGTAAGCCCATGGAGCAGCTGTGTCACAGGTCAGGGCCGAGGCCTTGCCTGCCTTATGGAAACCAGTAAATCTCTAAAAGTTTCTCAGGCAAGTGCTGCCACTCACTACAAACAGGCCTTTTAACTGTTATGACTTTCTGTGTTGCAAAGTAGTTGCCAGGGTGTTTACCTTCAGGTTATGCATTTGTTTATTTGCACCAGTGGATGTTGCTAAAGTACTTGACTGGCTCAGGGTGGCGTTGCTCGCAGCTGTGTGTGGGCTCACTTAGCTGCTGTGCACACTTGGCTAGCTTTTAAATGTACATTTTTATGGCCCTTAAAACTTGGCATGAGTTGTGTTTTGTCGTCAACAACGACGAAAGATTGCAAGTGAAATTAAAGTCTGGCATCGCTGTTCTACAGGTTTATTTGTGATTTGTATTGAAATGGGGTTTTCTTGCTAACTTTTCCTGGCATCCATCCAAAACCCAGCATCTCATAAATTTATATTATCTCTCTGCTCAGCTGACAGGGCTGTAGCAGTTTCTTATGCAGATCAGGGGAACAGCATGGAAGAATGAAGTCAGGAGACTTTCAAGTCAGGATTTTGTAGCAACAGAGAAGAGAAGGCTCCAGGGAGACCTTATTTGTGGCCTTTCACTTCTTAAAAGGAGCCTGTAAGAAAGATGGGGGAGTCTTTTTAGCAAGGTCTGTTACAATAGGACAAGGGGTAGTGGTTTTAAACTAAAACAGGGGAGATTCAGGCTGGACATGAGGCAAAAATACTTTACAATGAGGATAGTAAAATACTGGCACAGGTTGCCCAGAGAGGCTGTGGGTGCTCCATCCCTGAGGACATCCAAGGCCAAGCTGGATGTGGTTCTGGGCAACCTGATCTGGTTGAAGATGTCCCTGCTCATTGAGGGGGTTGGGCTAGATGACCTTTGAAAGTCCCTTACTACCCAAACTATTCTATGATTTTAAGTTTTGCCATGGAATTAGAGGGTGGAAATCTTGAAGTTTTTCAGTACCTGCCTTCTGAAGCTAGACCATTGCAAATGCAGAGCTGAGTCTGTCTGCATCACTGCAGTTTGCCTGTAGTGAAAGGTAAAGGGCTTGGAAGTGCAGGGCAGTGCTGGTATAACAGTTACAGCATGCCTTGGCACAGAAACTTCAGATCAGGAAAATGAGGTGCTCTCTGGCATTTAGATGTGCTGGTATCACCACTGCGGTTGTTCTTAGATGCACTTCAGTCTCAGCATAGTGATAGTGAAAATAGCATACCTTGTTGATTTATCTGCGACAGATGAGCTTTCTATGTGGTCACTGATATGCATTGCCAGCTCAAAGCTTGTAAGATAAACGTGTCAGCTTTGCTCTCAGGAACTCTAATTTGGGCTTGGCAACTTATCTGTGTTCCAGCCATGCCGATTTCACACTCCAGCAAGCATCACTCTTCCAGTCACTCTGGAATCCCAAATGCAACAGTTTATAAGGTGCTGTTTCATTTGTACTCTGCACAACTTCATGCACTAAATATTAAGCAGTTAAGCAAGTCAGGTGCAGTGGTCTGTACTGAGCTGAGGAGAAGTGATATCCACCTGCAGGAAATGTTGCAGGGGGAAACAGATGCATCTTGGTGATAGGAGATGGGAAGGGGATGTTAGGTCATTAATTACTTAGCCTTGCATAAACAAAACTTAATATTTTGAAAAGTCTCTAATTTAAAGGGAAGGAAAAATCTTTCATCTGCTATGCTATTTAGCTACATGTCAAGTTGGGTCAATTGGAAGACATTTGTGATGCTTGCAGCTTTATATATTGATTACTCCTCCATGAGATGTTCCAGTGTGGTGGGTGTTGGGCTAGTTCTGAAAGGGGAAGGAGCTAAGGGAAGCTAGACTTCAGAATTGAGGATTCCTGCCTGACTGCATCCCTTCTGGTTTGTTTGGGGAGGATGCAGGGTGCAATTTGTTTTACTTTTCTGCATGTTATAGAGCTCATTTGATGGCTCGTAGTTGGGGATTTAATCTGTGATCTTCTCAGAAGTGGTGTTTTCTTCACCTGCTGTCTTTATGATTTAGAGGAGAGGACTTGGTTGAAAACTCAAGTGTGCTGAATAAATATTTAGGGTTTCTCATGGGTTTTGGTGTTACGGGGGGTTTGCTTGGTTTTGGGGTTTGGTTGGGGTTTTTTTAAAACCTCTTTTCTGCCCCTCCCACCCCCCTCTATGTCTTGGCAAATGTTTTAAAAAATGAGAAGCTGGTAAGTTTGTGCTTCATCCAAAACTAATTTAAGATTGAGTAGTTCAGTCACAGGAGGTTTCAGTTCATCTTTTTCTCGATATAAGCGATGTGAAAGATGAACTAAAATTCTACACATTGTAGTGCCTTTACTCAAGCACCAGACAGCTTTCAGAGAGTGAAGGAGCATTAAACATTAATTTTTATCATCAGAGACAGGTTCTCCCTCCAGCTGCTTGGCAACAAAGCTTTTTTCCTTTCTTTTTTTTTTTTTTCTTTAATTGGCTGGTAGTATTTATTAAACAGCAGATACTCCGAGGAATTTCCAAAGCTTCATGTAGCAGAACTGGGTAGTTTTTTTTGGAAAGCTGAATGATGGAGAGTGCCCACACAGGAGGCTGTTGCCAAAGAATTATCTTCATATGCTCAGTGAAAATGTAATGCTGCTTGTGTACATTTTCTGTGAAATGTTGTTACAAAGTTAAGAAAGATTGTTTTCCCAATATAATCCTGAAGCTGAAATACAGTTCTATTCCAACATAGCAAATCTGCATATGTGCATAAATTACTTAAATATCTAGGAGTAGTGACATATATGCCATTAAACATGTCAAATTGGATGATTAAATGACTGGATTGTTAGGAAGAAAATAGTAATTTTCTGAAAAACCCCATAATGTATGATTTGGCACAATGAACTGCAAACATTAGCAGAAAAACTTCTTCTGAGGAAAATTTGCTAGCTGAGGATCACGATTTTATGCAGAAGGTATTAAAAACAGGAGATATAAGGGAAAATATTCCACATTTTCTGAAGTTAATTGACAAGCTCCTTTCTTCCACTGAAATTATTTTACCTACTGACAGCTAAGTGGGTGGCTCTGTTCAGTTAGGGATCTCACACAGCCAACATGTTAGCAGTCACTGCTGTAAGCTGATTTCATTGTGATAGTGAAACCATGTAAAGGCTTCCCAAGATAAACTACTGCTCTGAAAGGACTTGAGTTCTTGCTTGAGTAACTGGACTGACTGCAGATCAAGGAGAAAGTTCTGCTACATTAATTACTTGCTTGCATGTTATGTGTATACAAGAAATGCTGGAGCCAAGTCAGACCGATTTTAACTCCATGTCACTGGATTAGTGGAGACGAAGGGTTTGTTTGGGCATCATCTTTGCTACTGATGATATGTATGAGGAAGAGAGAGTCCAGTTTGACTCAAAGCCCAGGCTAAAATTTTTGAGCTAGCAATTTAAAAGAATTGTTTTATTGGTAGACTAAGCAAACTTGTGTATCAGTGATTTTATGTCAATAAACATGTAAGCCTTGTATGCCTTTTTAGAAGCACTTTGAGAAAAACCATTTTACCCTCTGCAGAGTACACTGAAATTTCAGCTAAGCGAAGGCAGCTGGATAACTCTTTTCTTTGATCATGAAATGCATTCATCTGAACAGTGGTAACATGAAATCAAAAGTGGAATCAGAAGTAAAGACCCTTCTTAACATTATTCAAACTTAAACTAAACTGACTTTGATGTTCCTGGACTACATTTTGAGTGCTTATTGAAGCCTGTCTTTTTCTGTATTGTTAGGTCTGTACAGAACTGTGGTCCAACCCCTGGCCACTCTAGTAAAAATATTTTTAAGTAGAAGTTAACACATAACTAGTTTTGCATGTTGCTTTGTGCTGTAACTTAATAGATGGTTAATCTTATGTGCCTTCTCTTGCTGAAATGGGTGGTCTGTGTAAGCCAGTGATTGATACAATGTAAGCTGTATTGGGAAAGAGGTGAAATGATCTTTCTATACAGTCAGGTCTCTACAGGGTACTGGTGAAAAAGAGAATTAGGATGAGAGCAGTCCTAGTGATCATCTCTGTCGTCGTGCAAAGACCAGTGTCTCGCCTAAAGCTTCATTCTGTCTAAAGTGCTGTTGTGCTAAATTTCTGCTTCAGAACAACTTTGACACAGCTGGTGTTGTGTTATCTGAGCTGAGTCATTCTATTGGTCATGCCGAGTTCTCTGATATGGTAGATAAGTGCTTTCAAAACGCTGTTTCAAAACATGGTTTGTATGGGTGCTCAGCTTGGTTGTTGCATTTCAATGGGAGTTAGAAAGCATGCTAGAAACCTACAGCGAGCAAATCCCAGGATGACTTCAGCTTCTGTGCTGTGTCTGTTTTCTGTCCTCTCCTGCCCTTCTGTGCTCCCAAACCAAAAGTAGATGTAGATGTGCTAGCGGAAACTTGTACAAACAAGACTTGCAAAGCTGACCAGAAACCTATTTCACATTCTCAGTTTTCTTGGCTGATTGTGGCTTGTGCCATTAAGTGAACCACATCGTCATCTGTTAAATTTATTCGTACTTATTTCTGAAGTTCCATAAACCCTACTTTACCAGACTGACTAATTCAAAGCATTTGTTCAAAGCACTACTGCCACATTACTAGTAAAAGGCTCAACAAGGAAAATGAGGACTTGTTGCTGAAAGGGGTGGATGGTCTGAGCAGGCCCAGTTAAAATTGGGGTCCTCAATGCTGGTTTTGCCTCAGCCTTCAGAAACAAAGACTCCCAGGCCTCTGTGCTGGGTGAAAGGGATCGAGAAGGAGGAAAAACTACCAGCAGTGGATTAGAGTCGAGTGAGGAATTACTTGTAAGAGTTCAACCTATGAAAGTCTATGGGACCAGGTGGACTGCATCAGAGGGTGATCAGCAACCCCTGCAATCAAGAAACAGAAGACAAGAGCAAGCGAAATTTTCCTGGTGAATTCTATGTCTCATTTCCACAATGGAAGTACTTGAATTTTTGCACATATTCACTGTTCCTAGTGCTTCCTTGAGAGATCATTGCTGTGGATGGAAATTGTAGCAGAGTTCTTGTTTAGGTACATTTTGTTATTTAAGACTTGTACTCTAGGCAGCATGACTTCCTGCAAAGCACGAGAGTCAGCATCGTTATTTCTGATGCAGAGCTTGCTCAGTGTCTGAGCTGTTCTTGCTTCTGAGGCTATTTGTTGTGAATTCTTAAACATCATGACTTTACATAGTAGGTTTTGTTGCTTCTAATTGGAAAATGTAACTTAACCATCTGAAAAGGGAGGAATTATTTCTTGACGTGATGGAGGTCTTTGGGTAATTCCATTCCTCTTCTAGGGAGCAGTGGTACCGTTTTGCATATATATACATAAGTAAGGAAGTTTTTGCATCTGCAACTGTCAGGAATGTACTTTGGCTAATGAATGCAGCCTAGCTTAAAGGCAAGATCCCATATTGGGTCAGTAAAGCTTTTTTGGTCTGCCACACCAGATTATCATTTTATTTAACCAGAGAAATAGTTTGCATTGTCACTTGATTGCCAAGGGTCTGTCAGGATTTCCATTATAAACCCCCTATTTTCAGGGATTTGAGTAGACTTGAGATTTAAGTGTTCTGGTCTAAAACTTGGCAGGCACAATCTAAATTCACCAGTGGATATTTTCTTTATGAGATTTTAAAATAGTCAGCTGTTTCTTAAATTGTAGCGAAGGCGAGGGTTTTTTTTTCCTCTCGGTTAAACAGATAGGACTATTTTTTCCATCTCATATATGCCAGCTAGATTTATAAAAATAAAACCCTATTCTCTTGAGTTTTGGGGTTTTATTTTTATTTTTTTAAAAAGGAGGGGAGGGAGAAGAACAAGGAAAATCTGCCTGCTCTTCTGTTTGCCAGAGGATCATGCCTCAAAACCTTCCGTTTGCTTTGGTCTGTGCTTGGTGAAGTCCTACCCACTCTCTCTGTCTCTTTTCTCCTCCCCTTTACTTATTTGCCTTCAGTGTATTTACAGTTTCACTACATTTAATTTACAGCGTTTCTTCTCCTTACTCCATTCCTCCCCTTTGCCTTCCTCTGGGGCTTCCAGAGCTTGATTCTCATGAATCTGCCTGTTTTACCTCTCTCTGAAAGGCAACTCTGAGGTATTCTTAAGTGATACCACATACCTCTGATACACACTTTGTTGTGTATTTCTTTATACTTAACTGTATGTACAGAAGGAGTTCTATACTACTTAAGAGCATAACATACTTAACTCTCAGTAGAATATTGCAATTTTTTAACACTTTTCACAGACTTTGCTGTGACTTGGCTGAAGTATTCTCTCTTTTCTTTTCTTTTCCTTTCTTTTTTTTTTAAACCAAATCTTTAATGTAGACTGAAAATGTGAACTGTGATTGGTGCAGAGCACCGCTGTGGGTTTTCATGGCTGGGCTCTTTTAGTCATTTCCTGAAAGCTTGGTGCAGAAATGTGACAGCGCAGGAAGCAGCAGCAAGCTTAGCAAGGCTTCATGTACCGTTAGAAGTCAGTTTGCTATAGGTCAGGGCACATCCTTCTTATTGAGATGTAGAAATACTGGTTCTGGGATTGATGCTCAAGATCTTCAGGAAGAACCTCTGCTGTCTTGCAGTTCACAGTGGTGAACAAAGCGACTGGGGCTTTAAAATGGTGAGTGAGGAGCTACATTTATATGACTATTAAGCAACAAGGGATGCAAGTTAAGTGCTGAAGTTTAAGGAGTGGAAAATGAGTGCTTTCAAAAAGCACTATAGCCTTTCTCCCAGGACTTTCAGAAGATCATTGTCAGAACAAGATGCTGGCACTGCCACCTTGAAGAACTATCATTGGTACCACCAAATGAAAAGCAAGAAGATGAATAAACAAGCGAGTCCTGACCCAGAGAAACCTCTCGGAGCATACAGGTGGCAGACACATCCTCGTCTTCCCTGGAGGATAAGCAAAAGAGAGGGCTCATGCAGCGTGAAAGGGGAATGCAGTGATCCAAGTCTTGCCAAAAGTTCTTCTAGCGTGGGTGCTACGAGCACTGATGATCTCCATGAAGACCCGAAAGAGATGCTCTTCCAGGCAGGGACTAGACCGTTTCGGGTTCCGTTCAACCGCTCTCTTTCTGAACCCGTGCCACATGTTGGAGACAGGAATGCAAGGCCGTTTCTGCAAGCTGTACACTCAGTGGACTCTGAACAGCAGGGCTATTTCATCCGTGGCATCTTTTCCTCTCTCTCGAGTGGCTTTTCAAAGATAATGAATCGTAAAGGGGAACCTGGCAGTGAGTCAGTAAATGAAGGGAAGACAGAGGATGATCAAATTGATTTGAATACAGGTAATGAACTCTTTTTTATTCTGTTTCTGTTTGTGTGTAACAGGTGAGTTGAATGAGACATTTTTTGAAGCATACGATAATTGTTTGAACTGTTCTTTAACTGAGTTATATTAACATGGCATTGGCAACTCTCTGATATGCTATCTTAATTTCAAAAAAGCAACTGAAAAAGGGCCTTTCCTGATAAGGAAGTGGTGTGAGATGTTTTGGTGTGTGTTTAAAAACTTGGAGGTCCCTTTAAAGCAAGCATCATCTGGTAGAAGCGGTAGCACTTCTTTCTCAAAGGCACCCTCTGTGTGTGGCATATGTAGTCCTGCAAGCACAGCGGCTTCTGTGGTGTTGTAGTGCCCTGATTGAGATATCAAGCCTGCTACTGTAAATGCAGTACAAGGGAGAGAGATAAATTAACGCTGTCTTTTAAGCAGTGGTCAAGACAGTAGAACAGATCTAGTTCCTCATACCAGATTCACTGTTTTGTAATTAACTAGCTAAACTGATGTCTGCTCTCTTGGTAGGTGCCAAGGACAGCAGTATGGCAAAGGTTGAGCCAGCTGTGGTTGAGGTTAGCAAGATGCCAGTCTGAGATTTCATTTAAACCTACTCTGCAGATAACAGTTGTAAAGCAGGGGAAAAAGAGAAAAGGGAGCAGGGGGGAGAGGGGGAAGAAGGAGAGAAATTTGCCTTCTAATCTCTTGGTCTTTCCTGTAACTTTCTGTTGGACTACCCAGCCTGAACCAGGTAGCTGATGATGCTTTGAAGAAACCTCACAAAGTTTAAATTTGTGATAAAGCCACAAATAAACCTTCTTTCTCCCCAAAACCTCAGCACTTTCCAGAGTTCTCCAGATCATCATATTAAAAGCCTGATAACATCTGGATCTAGTTGAGACTGCTGGACAAGTCCTCAGTAGTAAAAAAAAATTACCTTAGTAGTAGAGTAGTAGTGAAAGAAGAATATACTCAGTCTACGGGAGTATTCATTCTTTCAGTCACAGTGGAATGTCCCTGACAGGCTTATGTTTGCTACTGGAAGAAGTCTTTAAACCAGAAACAAATGGTCAAGGAGCAGAAATAACTAAGAAGGACTATGTCTGTTCAAACCTAGTTGTGTACAGTCACTGGCTGTGTTTCTCCAAAACCTTTCTCAATTGAAATTTGCTTTCATGACAATTCCTAAATTGTATGGAATACATGTCGGGGAGAGGAGATAGTAATAGAAGTACTTCCCCCTGCACCTCTTGTTGAAGGCTTTTTGTTCAGGGTTGGTTGGTTTGGTTTTTTTCTTTCCTCTCCAGTCATTTACATTAGAAACAAAGTTTTATGCTGCAGGGTCCTGTTGTTGTTAAGACCTCCCGGGAGACTGCATTGCTATTGCAGACGGTTTGGGGCAGTTTTTCTGTTTGGTCTCTTCTGCCCACCAGCAAGCTGTATTGGAAAGGTATTCTATGTGATGTGAGCATTTTGGATCAAACTCCTGAAGTATATGAAGAGCATACGGTAATTCCTTTTTTGCCCTTTTCTGGTGCACTTTGATATCAAATGGCTCTCATAATTCATAAGTATTGTCATTTAGCTGGGTTATTGGGATGCTTTGCTTTTAGTAGCATGAAAAGTAAACAGAGGAAAAAGATTATTTGTAAGGACCCACCACTTGGTAAATACTTCATGTCAGTTATGGGATGATGACAAAGCCTTTTGGCTCATTGGCACTGGAGAAACCTCTGTGTGAGCCTGCCAAAACTGGTTTTGCAAAGAGAGTCACAGTTCAGGAAATGAGAGAAAAACAATGAGACTTAGATTAAAAGTCAAATTCCCCCAAGGGAGGAAGCTGTAGCCAGGAAGGTTCTTGGAGAAATAAGGTTGATGAAGTCACCCACAAAATTGCCTGAAACAGGCAGGTCCTGCTTGAGCCGCTGGCACGGGACCTCAGAGCTTTTGGTAGGATGGACAACTTTGTGGAGTTTCTTTTCAGGCTTTGCCTTCTCAAAGGTTCAGCCTCTGATCCTCAAGTAGACAACATCTTAGTTTCAAGAAAACTAGTTCACCCTGTAAGACATAGAATCATAGAATAGCTAGGGTTGGAAAGGTCCCTCCTGGAGCTGCCCCCTGTGAGTCACTGCTCACATCAGCTGAGCTGCCGGCTCCTGGGCAAGGCCTGGTGAGGGCTTGAGGCTGCCTTGGTGGCTCTCGTTGCTCAGAACTGAGGCTCCTGGACGCTGTGTTTCCCCTCGCTCCAGTGTTGAAGGCTCCTCTCTGGAGATACCTCATGCTGCTATGTGGGACATAGGACAACTAATAGCTTACCACTGGTTTTATTTTTTCCTTAAAGAAGAGCTGCTCTTGCCAGGGTTAACTGGGGCTTCTGGGTAGAGTCTCCTGCCCCACACATTACTGTAGGCTGAGACCTGATAAAAGAGTGGCAAAACTTGTGAACTCCTGGAGTTTAGATCTCAGGTCTGAGGGAGTAACTTAGAAAGAAAAGAGTCAAGGGAAATGCACCTAGTCTGTTCTGAAACCACAGTCTAGATGCTTGATGTGATCAAGCATCACAAGATGCATCAAGATCTAGGTGCTAGAAGTGACCAAATCTGTTCTCCTTCCAAATACCGTGGGGAAGAGGTGTCACCCAATTGTCCACTAACAGTTTTAGTGCTTGGGTGTGCAG
Organism: Coracopsis vasa; assembly: GCA_026283785.1. Classification (NCBI taxonomy): domain Eukaryota; kingdom Metazoa; phylum Chordata; class Aves; order Psittaciformes; family Psittacidae; genus Coracopsis; species Coracopsis vasa. Next base: position 8,778 of record JANHGB010029028.1, on the reverse strand, counting down.
AAGATATCTTCCCATGCCTGCAGTCCTGGCTACTGTTCAAGGAAAAATCCAATAAAATGGATTCTGTTTGCCTGTCCAAGACAGACAAAATTCGTGAATCCTCAGGCAACTGAAGTCTGTGATAAAAGTGCTTCAGGCACTTTACTAGCCAAGAGATGGCATGAGACATGGGGTTTCTCCAAAGTATGCAAACAGTTGAACTTGAAAAGGCTTTATAGAAGGTCTCCCAGGATTTGGACATAAATTCATGTCGCTGACTAAAACCCAAGAGGATCTTTTCTGTGTTATTAAATACACAGTGGGAGAGGCATTGGAGTGGAGTTTGATCAAAAAAACCTGGACACATGCTTTGTCTCTCTTCTGTCCAAGGAGCCAAGCCTTTTACTTCCACACATTGATTCCATTAAAAGTATTTCCACTTTCTTCTGAAATACTTTCAAATTATCAAGTTTTTAAAAGATTATCTTCCTTCCAGCACTTGCCTGGCCTCTTGTATTTTGCTTCATCTCTGCACCAGACCTGCAGAGGCTGGGTCATCTGCATGGATTTGTGTAGCAGTTGGTGGAGTTTGCTACTGAGCTGTGTAAGCCTAGGGAAGGGCAATCCCCTTCTTCAAGAAATGGTTACCTCCCAAAAGAGGAATTTTTGTTTTTCTGGTAACTTGAAGAAGGAAGTGGGATTTCAAAAGAAAAAGGGGAAAAAAAAATCATCTGGGTATTTTCCAGTTGGTCTCACAGTCTAGGAAGCATGCTCAGACACTGCTTCATCAGTTCTTGGCTGTAGAAATCCCTTCTGGATGGACTCACTCATCCTCTTTGGTGATGAAAAGATGCTGAACCTTGGGAGAGCTGCCCAGAGCCTTGGCAGGATGCAGACGCTCTCTGAAGTATGTGGCATGCTTTCTGCAACATACTACAGCCTGGGTTTTAGGAAGAAGAGGACAGAGAGAGTGGACTGTTGGTGGGAAGAGCAGAGCTCTTTCCAGATGTGCTACATGGGTCTTTACAGGAGAAGCTTGGGCTGGGTTTGGTCGTGAATGATGTGCTTTTGTTGCATAGGTGCTGACTTCTAACCACTTGTAGCACCAGGTGTTTTGAGCCAGCATTTATATTAGCATATGCAAAGCCTAAAGGTAAATGATTTATACTTAGTATTTATTACTTATAACATAGGAAATCTACGAACATTTTAATTTCTAGTAAATATATCAGCTTGAGGAAGGAGAAGTGTCATTCTGATAAACTTGTTCATTGTGAATATACCATGTTTTCGGTAGAAACAAGATAAGGATAAGGAGCTATACAGACAAAGCCTTGGGTCCAAGGGTTGTAGGTGAGCTTGATGCACCTTTCTTTACTGTTTGAGTATTACCAGTGACCCTTTAGCACTGTTGAGAATGGGTTTGTGAGAGAGTTCTTGGGTAGCACTCATTTCACTGTTCTTTCTTATCTGGATCTGAGGGCAGTGCGAGTTCATTTGTAGATTGATGACAAAATAATTCTTTGGTTGAATCAATTACCTATATCTTCCCTGGGTATCTCTGGTTTGCTTTCGGGCAGAGGGGTGGGGGCATGAGGGTAAACACTGATTTCTTTTATTTAGTATGTTTTTAGCTTTCACAGTTGCTCTCCTGTTTCAACTTTTAAAAAGACTCTTCTTTGGAATTATTTCCTTTTCTTTCTTCACCTGGATAAAGATATGTTTCTTTGGTCTTTTAATTTCGACTTCATGCTTTAATAAATTTCATGCTTTATTCATTTATAGAGTTGGTTTGTGCCTAGAGTGAGAGAGAATATTTTGTATCTTTGCTGTTCTGCAATTGATTTTAGGGTGGTTTGTGTGTTTTGTTTGGTTGGTTTTTGTTTGTTTGTTTTTAATAATTCCCCAAAGTTATTCCAGCTCTGTCTTCTTTTTAATATCTTTACAGTCTAGATTCATTAAGTTCTATTTCTTGTATCTTTCCACATAAACTTATTCAGAGATGTGGGTTCTTTTCATATCTCAAAGCTGAAGCAGTTCCGCACTCTGTTTCTTTCAGCAGTTCCCAAAATACAAAACTGTTTCTTCCTATCTGATATGGGAATTCAGTATTTATTACTTATTGGAGCAGCTTTTCTATTTTCATGTTTTTAAAAGCAGTTTCTCATTTTAGAAGTCCTTCTACTGACTCATGTTCCTCCACCCCCAAATCTCTTTTGCTCTTAAGTAGTTTATTTTTAGTGGGATTTTATTAAGGAACTTTCACACAATTGAGCTTATTCTGTAAGTGCTGTACAAATGTCAGTTTATATGCCATCTGCTACAGTCCCCTATGTTTCATTGCAAGGTGGAGTCTTCATGTTAAAACTCATTCTCCTTTAATTGTCAGAACAGATTCAACATAGCTGCTTATACCTAATCCCTGTGTTGCATTAAAATGACTGTAGTTTTTTGTGGAGTTATAACTATGAAAATAACATGTTGCAGTCCAGTATCGGTCTTTTTTGAACTGTAGTATGGCTTTGTGGTAGTAAATATGGTGTTACATGATGTATTGAAAATTACAGGGGGAATTTAGATGCACAGGGGAGCGTTTCTGGTGTTCAGCAGCTTTGAGTATCACCTAAACACCCCTCTGCCACCCTGCACCCCAGAGTATTTCCTTTTGCTGGTTCCTCCAAAGCATTGTACTGTTTAATGTGGGCAGTAGGCTAATACTATTCAGCTGAATATTTATTGAACACAACACAAAATATTTAGCCATAATATCTGAAGCTAATAAAATTATGCTTGTCTGGATTTAATAACACTTAACAAATAGTGTCTTTAAGCAGGTAGTTGTGCTCATTTTGGTACTGACTGTTGATTTTCATTTCTTTAAACCCCAGACCATTTTGTCTGAATCCAAAAATTAGCATTCAGTGGTATGAATGTGGACATCTATATTTGTAAGAGCTATTTCCTGACTCATGAAATCATGGCAAATGAATGGCAGAGTCTTGCATTCCAGGTTGCTTTTTGTTGTTTTTGTGGTCGGTCTGTATCTGTCAGACTGTTGGGATGTTGTACGTTATGCTGCTGTGCAGAGGACGCTGACAGCTGGTACATGCAGGAATATTATCTCTGATTACCTTGATCATGAGAAATTATCATGTGGGAATTATCTGAGGAAAGAGTAATTGTGTCCTAGAGACGTCTTGTCTCCTCTGTTTTCTTTGTAGGAAGCTGCAGCTTTGAAGAGATGCAGCTTGCTTAGAGGCAGCCAATGAGTAAAAGTGTGCAGATTAGGAGAAAGGAATCCTGGTGAAGTAAAGATTTGGAGTTTTGGAGGGAGAAGCTTTTCCTCTGATAACAGACCAGACAGGGTCAAAAGGAATGGGCTGGAGGAATTAAAACAGTGTTTGCTTTCCAGAGGAGGAGCTATGTCTGGAGCAGTTGGATTTGGAGTCTTTGGCAAAGCTTCGTGTTTCAACTGTTGAGTCTCCAGGAAGAGAAACTTCAGCTGCGAGACCCAGGGGGCAGGATCTCTGGGAGGGCAGCAGGAGATGCTCATGGTCTAGGGAGTGCCTGTGGCATGTTGGCAGCTATTCCACAGCCCAGGAGGGCAGCTGGTCCTTGCCATTTCCCCTGAGGGGTAAGCGAGCCCAGGCTGAGGAAATATGAAAGAAACTGTATACTTTTTAAAGATAGGCCTAAAACAGATCTGTCAGAGTGTGCAGAAAGGGGAACTGTATCCAGTGGTTCAGCTATCCTGGAAGACTCAGTCCCTGCTAAGCTTATTCGGTGCTGGAAATGAGAACCTTAACTCACGTAGACATGTACATTTAGGGCCTTTAGCGAAAGGGTAAGTTCTGCTGTGGTAAATTGTTCATCAGGCAAAGCTCCCTGGTTTGCATTTCAACAAATGCGGCCTGTAATGGAACTTGGCGTGAGATGAAAATTGCCTGTGTGCTTACACAAGGAGAGCTTCCTAGGCATGTTGACCCTTTTTTCCTTAAAATAACAAACCCAAAGGAAAGTATTTGGGGTTTAGGTCTTTGGGGTTTGATTTGGGTTGTGGGTTTTGGTTGGGCTTTTTTTTCTCCAAATAATGCATGGTGTAGATTTATAATGCTAACAGTATGTGATTTAGGACTCAAAGCATTGGCATTTTAGAAGTAAACAAACATGCACAAGATTATCTCTGTGCTCTTATTTATATCATTGCTCTACTATAGAGTTATTTCATTGCCTGTTTTAACTAAGTAACTTGTATTATTGTCTAGCCGTATGCTTTCTGTGGTGATACTTTCTCTGGTAGTTATTCAAGAGGCTCTTTAGACTCTTCTGAAGTAAATACATCACAATCCTGTAAAATATCATTTGTGTAAGGGAAACTGTTTATGTAAACAACAGGCTAATGCATGAAACTCTTAACATGTTAGTGTTGAAACCAACTGTCCCTGAGTGGTTTTGTTCTTCCTATGAGGAAAGCTGAAGCTAGACATCTGGTCTTCTGTGGGCGAGAGAGATTTTTGCAAGTTACAGGACTGCCTGTTCAAGTGAAGTTAAAAAATATTTTGTACGGAGAAGGTGAAAAAACTTACTGAAATAGCTGGTTTCTCAAAGAAACTCATATTTTAGAGAGCAGGCATTCTCTGTCCTTATTCCTTGTGAGGAATAAGCTGGTCATTTTAATGCGTGCATTTGGTACAGGAGCATCCTTCTCAAAAACCATTAATCTGAAAACTGGTGCAGAGGAGCCAGATGAATGTGAGAACAGGTAGTGCACAAACACGCCTTTCCAGCTCAAATGCATGTATTTCTGTCAGCTGTCACCACACATTGCTATTGATGCTGTCTATGGGGATTAGTTATTTCTTGGTTTAATAGTTCCTTGTCTTTGTAAGAGGTTTGGAATCTAGTTCTTGAGATGTGTTTCTTTCGCAAAGCTCTCCCATTCTTTTCGTCTTCCCTCTCCCCTCCCCACAGACACGTCCCTTTTTCTAAAATGTGGGATGCAGGCAAGTACACTGCAGAGTCCAGTGGTAAGTTGTAAGTAGACCAGTTTATTCATTTTATGTCTGACTTTAGCTTTTGCGTGTTTTATAGGAACTGAAGTGCTTTCCTGCATCCCATACTCTGACAGCTCTCAAAAAAACCCTTAATATCTTCTGAGATTATTGCACGCTTCTGTGATGATGGTATGGTCAGATTTCTAGCTGCATCTCACTCATCCTAAAATGTGATGGTGTAGATGATCTTCTACTCACATTTGTGAATTTACAATGCATTTTCATAGAAAAAATAAAAGGCCCTTTAATGTGGTCACACATAAGAGCAATTTTCCTCAGTCATTTAGTGACACAGGTGCTTTGGCAAGTGGTATTAATGAATTACTACCAAAAAAACTGCCAAACCAACACTTTTTTTAACATTGCTGGTCAAGTATATTGGCTGTGTCCTGTATAAATAGACTTAGTAACCAGTTCCTCTGTGAGCTTTATTAAGCAATGAAGCCTTGCATATTTACTATAATAAGGTGCTAGTGTTTCCGGGCTGGGGTTGCTCAGTGTGTAGTGCTTAGCAAGGGCAGGCTTCTGGCTGCAGTGTGGTTGACAGTAGGTTTCATGTCATCCCTCCTGTAGCTTGATAAAGCAAGTATGGTTCAAACCACCGAGTCTTGAAATGACGGTCTTTACTGAGATTGTAGTGCGAAGGGATACTGAGACTTAGTCTCTTACCAAAAATTTTGTAAAGGAGCAGGAGAAGAAGGGATAATCAGTCAGTCTGCTGTGACAGAGCCAAATCATTTGTCTTGATGTTGGTTTTCATGAGTTCTGACTGTGACTTCCACCCCCACTTGCTTGTCTAACTGTCATGTGAAGAGTTGACTCTTATTTATGATGTCTTAGTGTTAGAGGTGACCTGTGTCGGTAAAACCTTTTTAATCCTAAAGACTTGTAGAAAGCACGGGGTGCCTAGGAAATTGTTGAATACTCTGGCAGGGTGGAAGGTGAGGCTCTTGTGACTTTGTGGGGTTAGGCATTAAGAGTTTTATATATATTTTACTGTTAATCCATAATCTCAAGGAAATGGCTGAGCAGGCTGGTGCTTAAGAAAAGCTGATGGGCTAGCAGTGTACATAATTAATAATAAGACAAGAGCAAACCAACATATGTCAGTGAAAGATTGTGCAAAATTTTCTCTACTGTGGTCCTGCAGAGACAAATCTTGTACATATCCAAAATCGGGCTGGTGCCCTCCTACATGCTGCTTAAGTGCCAGTGAGCACAAGTCAAGGTTGGGCAGCTGCGAGATAACTGAGATGGGCAGCCCTGCACTGCTGACTAGACATCACTGCTTGGGCACTGCCCCAGGCAGCTCCCAGGCTGGGCTAGCCCTTAAGTCTATCCATAGAATCATAGAATCAACTAGAGACGACACTGCTAATGACTTTCTAATTTATTTATTTGGTTTTATCCCCTTCCACATACAAATGTGTGACTTCTGCAGCCACTATTTTAGCTGTGCTAGCAAGGTAGCTTTTAGCTGGCTTGTCTGCAGCATAAGGGAGCTCGATGCAGGTTGCCACAAAACCTGCCTAAAGAGCTCATTATAATGACAGATCAGTAGCTCCAGCTTAAATAAACTCTAGTAGCTGCAAAAGGGAAAGATTCTTTCCAGGCAATACCTTTTTCCTTCTTCATTGTGGAGTTTCTTCTGAGCTTTCTGTGGATGCTACATGCCTACAAACAGAAGTGAAGGTTCTTAAATATAAGTGTAAAATGCCACTGGGTTTGTCTGGAGGGAATTTCATGTGTAAAGCAGGAGGTTTGAATTACTTTAACAAAAGACATGAATGGCTCAAACATACTAATTGAGAAATTTGTGTTTGCCTAGCAACCAAACCAGTTTATTGTGTGCCTGTGTAGCATCTTGAATTCGGTGGATGCTAGCTCTGCAACAGCCTAGCTGTGCTGTGCAGCATATGTGCCCAGACTTCTGACACCTTCCTACTGTTACTGCGGAAACTATGATTTCTAACACCAGACTAGTACATCCCTGGAACAGTTTAAACAGTTTTTGGGGGTGTGGTGGGGTTTTTTGTGTGTGGGTTTTTTTCCTGCTGAAGCAAAAGAGGACAGAGTCTGCAGATGAAAGAAATATTCCTGTGCATCATGAACCCAGCTGGTGCACTGACTGATTTACATAGTTGTGTTTGATGGGGAATCACATCGTCAAATAGATGTAGATATACTTATTATACTTATTTTAATGGCGAATCTCCAGATAGGTGTGCTATGTATGAGTTTAGACATGCAGACCTAAGGAGGTCTGTCAGAGAAATGGAAACTATAGTGTGCAGGGGCAGGGGGGGAAAAATCCTGACTGATTCATACATTTCTGAATTGTCAAGTATATGGAGAGGAAAAAGGTGACAGCACAGAGCCTCATCAGACTCCCTCCCTGCCCCAGCAGGCCCAGGCTGAATTGAAAACACATACAGCAATCTCCATGCTGAATAACTTCTGCATGGCTATATAATTTCAAAGAGAAATGCTTTCAGGGTGATGATAGGTATTGTCTACATCTGTAATGTCTCATTTGTCTTTGGATACCCAACAGCATTCACTTTGTTTATTCAGAGATGAGCAAACATGAAGCTGAATGTACTTTTCAATGATCAATGTAAATCAACGTGAAAAATGGAGATCATTATAAAATATACACGCACGTATATATTTAGCAAGGTTTACTAGATTGATTGCTTCTAAACCTAGAGCTTGACTCCTGTTATGTGCAGAGAATTCATAAAGAGAGAGTCATAGCCCAAGGACAGTGAAGTGTGGTCACTGACGGATAAAATAAAATTCAAGCCTGTTTGCATTTTAATGGGTTTTAATCACATGAGAGTTCGGGAAAGAAAAAATAGATTGTTTTCCCCCCCTCCTTCCCTTTTCATCATTGTGTCTCCTTGCTTCAGGGCCAGCAAATCTGGTCCCAGGTATCAAGATATCATTTTCAGTTCTTGTATTGTTGTTAAAAGAGGCTTTTAAAAAGACAAGGGATTTCCATGATCACCATTAGTCACTGAGAGCAGAACAAATAGTACTGGTCTGTAGATGTGGCAAGGAAAGCACAGCTTAAAGTTTTTGGCAACCTGAGTAATAAGGAGGAAATGAACAAGATGCCATGCATGGTTTTTGTCGCCAGAGATCTGCAAAAATAAGTTTGACATCCGTCAGGGGCTTGGGGGTAGGTTACCATCCAGCTCTAACCACTGTGTCTTTAACAAATTAGAACTCTTGAAAAACAGGAGTTGTTCCTTCATCTTTCACTCTTTGGTGCTGCCCCTCATCTGTTTGCCATTTCTTCTGTGATAAGATCTTCATATGTGTTTTAAATGTTCTTGCTGTGTACTGCTAGCTTGGACTAGCTCTGCCTGATTCACCAGTCCCTCCTGCTGTCTCTGCTGCTGCAGCGTCATTCATGCTTTATCAGCTGCTGCTTGCTCCATCTGAAACTCAATCCCCTGTGTGATAATATTGGGTGAAATTTATCCCTCAACCCCCAGAAATAATTTTTGTTCAAGAACACTATTGTGAAGACAGCTAAGCAGGATATTTTGCGTTAATACTAGCACTTAAGAAACACACTTTCTGTGTGTTTTTGACACACAGAAAATAGAGAAGCTCAAGGTTTTGCCCCATATTTTCTTTTGTTATATCACTAAGTGGATGTTTGTGTCTGTTTATACTCTTATTTCGTGTGTGTTTTGAAATCTCATTGTACTCAGTGGTGGAAAATTGGCTGCCT